>PVKM010025443.1:0-19927 GCA_004027735.1 Carollia perspicillata | reverse complement strand
CTGGAAATCTTAAATTGAAAATTATTCAATATTTATTAAATATTGACCCTCAGTAAATGCTTTTTAGCTCTTATCACATTTTGAAGCAGTATTCAGTTTTTTCCTCTATGGCTCGTCCATTCTTTCAATTGTTCAGAACCTGAGAGTCCCCAACCCAACCCCATTTTCCCACGTTGTAACTCCCTCTGCCTTCAGTATGCTTTTCCTTCTCCATTTGCCTTCAAAAACATCAGATACCTTTTTAATTGGCTGGGTTTTCACCAAATTTAAAGGGGATCTGCTGATGTTAGCTGTTTCTGTTTTTCTCTCTGCAACAATTTCTAAAACTAAAAGTTCAACTTCATTTTAAATATGAAGAGAAAGAAAATATTAGAAAAATGTTATGATAATACTTTCTGTTTAAAAAGCATGAGAAATTAAACAGGTATAATAGAAAATGAGAAAAGATAATATTACAACTGCTTTACTCATTATTCAACAATTTTTACAAATCTAGATTCTGAGTATAAATAGAAAACTCCAAGTGAATAGAGAAAATATGTAGAAATTAAAACTTATTTATTATATTTTCATATAAGCAAATTAATAATTTTCAAATGATAATAGAGTCTAGATAGCACTATTTAATTCATAAGTAAGAAAATAAGTAGATTGGGATTATCTGAAGATAATCAAGTAATTATTACTGCATCAAAAAATGAACTACAATTTATAGTGAATCATTTAAAGATAATGCCACGAAGTACAAAATAAACATTTCCCAAGAAACATAAGTAGGCATTAAGTAACAAGAAAGAACATAAAATTTGATCAAGTTACTATTAAAAGAAATACATAGATGTACAATTCAGGAATCACAAATCTTTTATAACAAAGATGGCAGTTGTTTTAACTTGAAATTTGCAATGCAATAAAAGTTATATCAAAAGGAATTTTAATAAAAAACAAATTTCCCTAAAGCTAATTAGATTACATTAAGCCAAAAGAATCAGAACTCAATTTATCAGTCCTCCTATAAGCAGTTTTCTTGTTAAAAACTCTAGGAACTTCTCAATAAATAAATTATGGCTCTTAACTCTTTGGTATGTTCCTTTCTTCAACTATATTTCAAGATACATATAGTATTTACTTATGCCACTGAAGAGATGTCCCAGAATTCTTAGTCTCTTCCACTGTGAGCTCTCAACCAAGCCTGTGAAGCTGTTTCTTCTCTCTCAGTGTTCTCAGATCTAAACAATATGGAGGTGTGATTCTCATGTCCTTATTTTGAATAGATGTCAAATAACACTGTGGTTTATTGCCCACCTAAGACTTAATGTCATGTTGATCTTAAGGATTCACATTACTACGGAGGTATATAATAATTAATGCTGTAAAAAAATACTGCAACATAAATTTAACAAACGATGTAAAAGACCTGAAATAGAAAACTATAGGACATTGAAGAAAGAAATTAAAAAGATGCAAGTAAATGGAAGCATATACCATTCATACGGATAAGAAGAATTAATATCATTATAATGCCCATACTGCCCAAAGCAATCTATAGAGTCAATGAAATTTCTATCAAGACACTAATGGTATATTCTACAGAACTAGACCATATATTCCCAAAATTTGCACAGAACCACAAAGTGCTCCAAATAACCATGCCAATCTTGAGAAAAAAGAGTAAAGTTGGAGGAATCGCTCTACCTGATATAAAACTACACTATAAAGCCATAGTAATAAGAAAAGAATGTTACGGACATATAGATCAATGGAACACAACAGAGGGCCGCAAAATAAACCCACACCTTTATTTTCAATTATTATTAAACACAGGAGGCAAGAACATACAATGGGGTAAAGGTAGTCTATTCAAAAATGATGTTGGGAAATTGGACAGGTAATGACAAAAAAAAAAATGAAACTAGACCACCAGCATGCACCATACACAAGAATAAACCCAAAATAGACTAAATACTGAAATGTAAGACTTGAAACCATAAAAATTCTAGAAGAAAACATGTACAATAAAATCCTGGACATTTCTCATAGCAATATGTTTTTTTCAGATATGTCTCCAAAAGCAAGAGAAATAAAATTAAAAATAAACAAATGGAACTACATCAAACTAAAAAGTTTTTACATGGCAAAGGAAACCATCAGTAAAATAAAAAGACAATGCAATAAATGGGAGAACACACTCACCAATGATTCATCTGATAAGGAGATAATTTCCAAAATATATAAAGAATTTATACAACTCAACACATACACACACAAAAAAACAATTCAGTTAAAAAATGGTCACAGGGCCTGAACAGACACTTACCCAAAGAAGACATACTGATGGCCAAGAGATATATAAAAAGATGCTCAGTGTCAGTAATCAGCAGAAAAGTTCACATTAAAACCATAATGGGATATTATCAATAAATCAACAAATAGCAAGTGCTGATGAGGATGTGGAGAAAAGGGACTCTTCTGTAGTGTTGGTGGGAATGTAGATTGGTGCAGCCACTGAGGAAAAAAGTATAGACACACTTCAAAAAATTAAAAGTGGAACTAACTGCCTTATGACCCAACAGTTGCACTTCTGAGACTATACCTGAAGAAACCTGAAACACTGGTGCACTGAAAATAGTGGTTCATGGAAATAATATATGTGCCCCTATTTTCACTGAAGCATGATTTATAATAGCTAAGATTTGGAAGGAGCCCAAGTAACCATCAGTAAATGAGTATATTTAAAAAAAAAAAAAGCTATGCTACATACACACAATGGAATACTACTTGGCCATAAAAAGGAAATCTTACATTTTGCAACAGCATGAATGGAACTGGAGCATATTATGCTAAGTGAAATGAGCCAGTCAGAGAAAGACAAATGCCATATGATTTCACTTATACAAAGAATCTAATGACAAATAATGAAAGAACTGTTGGGAACCACCCTACCTGGTTTCAGGACCCGTAAACTCCCCCATGGCTAAGGCTGACCATAAGCCACTAAGGAGACAAAGCTTATCTCCCTGGCAGGAGTGCCACTTCTGCTCCTTCATCCATAACTGGCCCCCATGCTTGACCAGTTAGCCAATGATGGGTAAGATTCCCCAAGTGGGGAATGACCTAAGACAGACATGATCACTTGGAGGCCCCAGGGAAGGACTTGTAGGGCTATGGAGAAAGGGGGTGATGGACCCTGACCCCTCAGCTTTGAGGAAGCCTGAGTTCTCATTTCTCCTAATTCCTTAGCTACCCTACCTCCCCTGCCTGACTTAAGCCTGAAACAATGACAGAGGGCGGTGCAGCCCTATGCTGGAAAGGGCAGGCTCCCCGGGTGATCAGGCCTGAGAAAGGATATGTAAAATCCTGTGAAGCCTGCTTTGCTAAGAATGCTCTTAGTTAAATGATAAGGGTCTGAGCAGGAAATGAGTTTGTTTCCCAAAGTTTTGTAGCCCTTTAGCTAACAGACCCTGACTCAGAATAGGCCCTCAGAGTTCTTTGTATGCTATCTATTGTTTGATGCTTACTGCCTGACAATGATTAATGAACTTATCTGTATTCCTGTGCTAATTAAAACCCAATAAAACCCTGTCCGGGCAAGGGTCAGTGCACTCTCCTCTTGAGAGAGTAGCCATGCTATCCCTTTTCCTCCACAGGACTTGGTAGTCCCTGTGAATTTGTCTCATATCTCATCCATGGCACCACTGGCACTGAGGGCCAGTATCCGAAAAATCAAATAGAAATTGACTCAAAGATGCAGAAAACAGACCAATAACTGTTGTGGGGTAGGGTTCAGGGTTCAGTGAAAAAGGTGCAGGGATTAAGCAAAAAAAAGGAAACAAAAACAAAAACCCAAAACCTCATAGACACAGAAAACAGTTTGGTGATTACCAGAGCAAAAGGGTTTGGAGGGATGAAGAGGAGAGTAAAAGGGAATTAAATGGTAACAGATGGAGACTTGACTTTGGGTGAACCCAAAATACAATACACACATGATACATTATAAAATTGTATACCTTAAACCTATATAATTTTATTAATGAATGTCACCATAATACTTTTAATTAAAAATAATAGCATGTTACTTAGGTCAATAAAGTCAATGAAATTAAAAAAAAACAGTGAGATAAGCAACCCAACACTTCTTCAGTGTGTTATCATCTGGGAGTGCTTGTGTCTCTGGTGCCACTGGGGATCAGTGCGCTCAGCTGTCATGCTTCTTCAGCTGTGCCCGTACCTCACCATTCCTGATTGGACCATGGCTCATTCATTTCATTTGCTATACCAGAAATTTCAAACAAGAATGAATCAGTTAGCATTTCTGTGCACATATACCTTTCAGAGGAAACTTAAGTCCATAGATAAATCTTCCTGGAGCATATGGAATGAAGAACAGAGAGCAGTTGCATGAAGAAGAGATCAGCATACAAAACACTGTAACCTTTCTCTTTTTATCTTCTAAGTCTCAATCCCAAAGACATAGGTCATCTTGCAGAAAGGAATTCACTGGTTCTGAGATTTTTAATGCAAGAAATAGAGCCCTATTCTAAATTATCTTAGCTTCCATGTTGCTGCAGGATTATCATAGCCATTTTTTCAGGATAGATGATAAAGTACAAAGTCAAATTTAAGTGGAAGTCTGAGACAAGATCAGAGAATTCTAATCTCAGCAGTTCTGTGGACTTTACTGGGGATAAGTTCTTTTAATGCTGGAGCTTAATAACTTTATCTCTTTCTCCTCATTCTTTTCTTTCTTCTTCAGAGATTATTTGTTGGTTCACATTTATCTTCATATCTACTGATAGCAAGTTACAGTGTAAATATTTTCAAATATACTATGACTCTTACGTAGGATATAAATGATTATAGTCTTTAAAGTGCAAACAAAAATCACATATTCTCATTTTCTCTTTTTTAATTTCTCCTTTTTATTGAATTTATTTGGGAGACATCGGTTAACAAAATTACACAGGTCTTAGGCGCACAATTACATAACATGTCATCTGTGCACTGCATTGTATGCTCGCCACCCCAAGTCAGGACGCCTCCCATCAGCCTTTACCTCCTCTGGCCACTCCTTCACCTCCTCCCACCCCTCCTCCTGACAATCACCCCATTGGTGTCTGTGTCCATGAATTTTTTCTCTCTTTTTGTTTTTTATGCGCAATCCCTCCACCCCTAGCCCTGCTTCTGGACAGATATCATCCTGCTCTCACTCTCTGAGTCTGTCTTTATTTTGCTTGTTAGTTCATTTTGTTCATTAAATTCCACATGTGAATGAAATCATATGGTATTTGTCTTTCTTGGACTGGCTTATTTCACTTAGCATAATGATTTTTCTTAATAAAGCTTTCACTCTCTCCAGGTGTTATTTCTTTTCTGATAATCCAGTGCTGACAGGGTTTTCATTTGGAAACAACTGCACATTCCAGTGTGTTGTGCAGTCTTAAGTTTTAGGAAGGTCAACTGGGTAATGGCAGTTCTACAATTGTTGAAGGCAGGACAGTTTATTTTTCTAGCCAGAGAAACACTGAGAATAGGCCTTTGTTATTTGATGAATTAAGGTCCAGTGAGTTTTTTTTGGTCAGAGTTCTTTCCAGAAAAATGTAATTATCCTTAAGTTTTTCAAGTGTCTGTAAGCTATTTGAATGTTCCAGCTAAAAAAATACAGATTATATCAAATACATTTGGGAAAAGAACAAGGGACAATACAGTGATAAGTGGAAAAAGTAGTACATGTGTAGTACATGACTTACAAAAATTTCATAAAGCATGAGACGGTTATCTCACGGTCCCTTCTCAGCATGAGGTCAGCTCTCCATGATCCATGTGAGCTCCAATGGATTGACTTACCTTCTGCATTTCTTTGTAACCTTCCATGGCCTATTTTCATTTGGTTTAAAGAGAATAGAAAATTACAATTACACAAAAAAGTACTATATGTATGAAATACTAAGAGAGTTATAATATATGTTTCAAAGTTCTTGCAGCCTTAGTTCTTGGTTCAGTTTCTAACATAACTTTCATTAACCTTGTTTAAATAAAAATCTTGGAGTCTTTGCTGGTTGCTGATATATGCAATTTATGGAATGAATCAAAATAATACACTTTAAAAAGTGTTTGTTTTCATATCTTTAGAAAGAGTTTCTTCAGATACCTAAGCTT
Organism: Carollia perspicillata; assembly: GCA_004027735.1. Taxonomy (NCBI): domain Eukaryota; kingdom Metazoa; phylum Chordata; class Mammalia; order Chiroptera; family Phyllostomidae; genus Carollia; species Carollia perspicillata. The sequence goes on along the minus strand of PVKM010025443.1, from coordinate 13,771 downwards.
CTTTGTTTTTTTTTTCTGCTGATTTTATTTTATTTAAAGTTTTTTAATTGTAGTATTCCATTATCATTTTCCCCCTATTCTCCATTTCCCCGTACAATTACTGCACTGTTGTCTATGTTCAGGATTCCTTTTTCCCTTTTGCTCAAACCCTTCACGTCCTAACCTCTTTCTCTCCTTAACTGTCATCATGCTCTCTATCTACCATTCTGTCTGTCTTACTTGTTAGTTCAGTTTATTCATTAGAGTCCACATAATGAGTGAAACCATATGGTACTTACCTTTCCTTGACTGGCTTATTCACTTAGCATAATGCTCTCCAATTCCAACCACACTGTTGCAAAGGGTAAAAATTTTCTCCTTTTTTACAGCTGAGTGGTATTCTATTGTGTATATGTACCAGTGTTGTTTTATTCACTCATCTACTGATGGACACTTGGTCTGCTTCCAGTTATTGGTGATTGTAAATAACATTGGTAGGAACATAGGGGTACTTATTTTCTTTCATATTGGTGTTTCAGTTTCTTCAGATAAATTCCCAGAAGTGGAATCACTGGGTCATAAGGCAGTTCCATTTTTAGTTTATTTGTGGAATTTACATATTGCTTTCCACAGTGCCTGCACCAATCTGCATTCCCACCAACTGTGCAGAAGGGTTCCCCTTTCACCACATCCTCACCAGCACTTGTTTCTTTGTTGATTTATTCCTGAAAGCCATTCTGACCAGTGTGAGTTTTTATCTCATTGTGGTTTTAATTTGCATTGCTCTGATAATTGGTGACATTGTGCATCTTTTCATGTTTATTGACCATTTGTATGATCAATACTTCTTCTTTGAGGAAGTGTTTATTCAAGCTCTTCCTTATTTTTTAATTGGATATTTTTGGTGTTAAGTTTTATAAGTGCTTTAGAAAGTTTGGATATTAACCCTTTATCTGATATATTGGAGAATATATTCTATCATTCAAATGGTTATCTTTTTATTTTGTTGACTGTTTCCTCTGCTACACAAAATCTTTTTAGTTTGATGTAGCCCTGTTGGTTTATTTTTCTTTTTCTTTGTTCCCTTTGCCCGAGGAATTATATCAGAAAAAATATTGCTATTAGCAATATCTGAGATTTTACTGCCTATGTTTTCTCTAGGATTTTTATGGTTTTAGGTCTAACATTTAGGTCTTTAATCCATTTTGAATTTATTATTGTGTGTGGTGTAAGAAGGTGGCCTAGTTTCATTTTGTTAAACGTATTTGTCCTGTTTTCCAAACACCATTTATTGAATAAACTATCTTTAGCCCATTGTTTGTTTTTACTTCCTCTCTTGAATGTTAATTGACTATAAATGCATGGGTTTATTTTTAGGTTCCTATTCAGTTCCATAGATCTATGTGTCTGTTTTTATGCCAGTACTATGATGTTTTGATTACTATGGGCTTATAATATAGTTTGATGTTAGGTAGTGTGATTCCTATAACTTTTTTTCAAGATTGCTATTGCTATATGAAGCCTTTTGTGGTTCGAAATAAAGTTTTGAGCTATTTGTTCCAGTTATATGAAATACACCACTGGTATCTTGGTAAGAATTGCATTGAATCTGTAGACTGCTTTGGGCAGTTTGGACAGTTTAACAACTTTAAATCTTTTTATCGATGTGCATGGTATGTGCTTCCATTTATTTGTATATTCTTAAATTTCTTTCTTTAGTGCCTTATAATTTTCCAAGTACAAGTCTTTTATATCCTTGATCAAATTTATTCCTAGGTATTTTATTCTTTTTGAAGTAATTGTGAATGGGATTGTTTTCTAAATTTTCCTTCCTAATAGTTCATTATTGGCATGTAAAAATACTTAAGTTTCTTCAAAAAACCATTAATTTTATCATTGGCCATATTAAATAAAACAAATGTACATAAAGTTTGCTGATAATAGTATATATTATGTAGTTAGTTGAAATTTATAAATTTTAATTTCAAGGGATAATTTAATTATTTTTAAATATAAATTTACAGTCAATATTACAGCAGCTCTTATTGTCTAAAAAGATGTCTCTATTTGAAATATAGTTTAAGAGAGTGAATAGAAAATAGTAAATTATCAATAATATTAGAAATTATTTTGTTGCTGTATCTGAATTTAACCTTTGATAAAAATATATGTGGGGAAATTATGGGACATTTTTTTCAAGTGTTAATTGGTATTCTGGTGGAATTTTAAACTGAAAGAAATGCACATGTACATATAGCAATTCAGGTAATAATATGAAGAAGGCTTTAATGTATTTATTGATCCAAATTTAAAATATGAATAATGCTGTCCATAGTATGAGAGCTGGTTCCTGTCTTACATCTTTATATAATTTCTAAATGAGATTCCCAAAGGATTTTTTCCCCATATTTTTAAAAGAAGTGTCACAAAAATATCCTGGGAGCACAGAGAGTTTTCTGTTGTGCTGAAAGATACAGCTTCAGTCTGCTTTTAAGTGCTTCTGAGGACTTCAAGACAATTCCAGTCTGTTCCCTTTGCACTGGAATCCAGTGCCTTTTGCTTGTCTTTCCAAGTTGGGTATATCTGATGATACTGGTACTGAAATGTGAACTTTGTGTAGGAAGCTTATGGAAACCAATCAATCATTTGTTGTAGAGACAGCAACAATCACATTCTGACTTCTTTCAGTTTTAGCTACCGTAAAAATATTCCTCTTGGTGGCACGTAAGTTGGGAAAAGTATTGGGGGAGGTAATAGAGAGCATGTGACCATTGATTGATTCCAGAGCTGGACCCTAGTGACCAGAGGCCTCTCATCCCTTCTCCTGCCCTTGGAATTAATGTCCTGCCCACCATGCCCACACTAGGAGCTGTTTCAAGGGCATAGCCTTGAGACAGTAAAGTGTTCAGACCATCCAGATTAAATATGTGACTGAGCTTAATAAGGACTTAACATAAACTTTTAATATTCTGGCAGGCAAGAATAGAGATCTACTCCTCAAGACTCATGTGTAAGTTCCCTTGCTTATTAAAGCTGTCAATTACCAATCTGGGGTAGTATCCCTTTTTCTTCATTCTGTCCTTGCTCTCTGTGTACAGGGGATAGGTTCAGATTTCACCCGGCAAATTCCTGAAGTGGCGAACCAACAATTAGCAACATCAAGGTGAGACAATGGTGCTCTGCTTCAGCAGATGCAGTAAGACATGCAATAATACTATGACCTTCATTTTTTTCTTTGTTTTGATCTTGGCTTACCTTTGTCACTTTGGTAAACGTGCCATCTTAATTGGTTTCTGCCATTTGTACATAAATGACTACATGGAATCACATTATTCCTTGCTCTGTGCTTTGAGTCCACAAAAGAAAGATGAACAACAACAACAAAAATTCACATTTCTTATACAGCTAATTGCCCAGTTGTGAGAATAGATGGAGACTTTATTCACAGAAATTCCCTCCAGACCAACTCACTCTCTAAGATTTTTAATGGCTTTGTCATTTTTCTCCAGATATTATTTTTTTACCAAAAGAAGCAAATGATTACTTTTTCATCTTTTTAAGACTCTGGCTTTCTATCATCCATCTTTAAAACACTGACCTGTGCTTTTATAAACCATGTTTTAAAAATAAAAAATAGTCATAAAGTAGTTATTGTATTTGCACAATATAGACACAGGCATTTGATATATTATGAGTAGAAATTTTTTCAGAGGTTAAAATGAATCCAGAAAGCTTTAATAAATAAACTTATAAAGCTCTCTAAAGGGATGTATAAAATCTCTCAAATGTAATTTTGAGAGAGGGTGAGCTAGAGTAACTCAGTGGAAAGCATGTGGAAAGAAAGAAGCTGAACTGTATCACTGAACAATCTGCACCCAACAAGCATTTCTTAGTTTTATGTAACTCACATTTAATGCAATGTTTGAATCAGAAATACAGAAGATGATATTGATGAGGACACTGGACAACAAGTCCAAGAACTTTTTGTCTAATGCATTTTGCCATTAATGGTGACCTTGGACCAGTCAACAACTTCTGAAGTCTTCACAACTTTATGTATAAAGGACCTAAATTAGATAATCTCTAAAGTCCTAAAATTTGATGTGAAATTATAAATAAATGTTTTGTTTATATGAGTTAATTAAATATATATATATATATATATATATATATAAAATTAGACCTTATCTAAGGCCTATAAATACAAGATTTTGCATACAATAAAAATAATGGATCATACTACCTAAATATCCGCAAATCTGAATTTTCTTTAGTTTCCTCACTCACCAACATTAATTAACAGCATATTGAGAAACTTGCAGAATGAGCCCGACACCACTTAAAATAAACCAATATCAAATAAAGCTTTTTTGGATAGCCAAGCTTTCTCCTATTCATATTACTTTAAATGAGAAAGAAACAAAGGTAATAAATGAATGACTTTGTTTATAAAGAGAGAGTTTCTTCAATGATTTTTTCCATTTACAGTAAACTCACTTTAGACATTGATGGTGCTGGCAAATGTAATGTTGTAAACAACAAACACATTCACTTGGGAGCCCCACAGACAAAATACATTGTACCACTGAAAACGCTCACATTTCAAGTCTGCTCTTTTTTTCCCCTATTTTTCTGTTCTATCACTCATTTTTCTTACATTTCCTTATAGCCCCCTGCTTTCCATTTTTCCATATCTCCTTTTTGGTTGTCCTTTCACATCGCTTTGCAAAAAAATAGAATAAAATATTCCTAGAACTTATTCTCTACTTTTTTCTCATTTACCTGCAATTTTATTTGTATTAAAAATCATTTAAGGGGGCTGAAAAATGCTTATTTGAGAAAACATCTTAAAGAAGGTTTTTACAAAGAATGCTAGGCACTGTTCTTTTGAAAAGTGCTTCTTTTAAGATTTGCCTCAGCCTAGGACCGTCCGATGGTCCTTTGATTGCTTGATCAGGAGTTTAGCTGCTGCATCACTCAGCTGTGGTTTAGTTGGAAGCCTGTCAACCTGTGACTTATGCCTTAATAAAGGGTTCCTGTTATTAGCTTACCTTGGTCTTTGTGTGTTCGGTGCTGACTCAATGGTACTTATAATTAGAGTTCTTAATTCTTGCTATTTCAGTACTCAAATATTGTGTTGCAGGTGCTGTTGTAAGTGAACTAATCAATACTAGACAAATTATAGAGAATAAATTCCCTTACTGTCATGCTTATATTCTGCAGTGTTTGGCAATTGTTTTCCTCTTTTATCTGGTCACCAACTTTTGTTAGGTTATCATGCGCCCTAGGATGACAAATCTTGAAATTGCTCTGAAAGCATAGTTCTATATTATTTGTAAGTGAAACATCTTCTCACGGTGTAATAGGCAATTCAGACATCACTGGATGTTCTAAGTAAGATATGAAGTAGGTCATCCTCTGAGTTTGAAGGAGATGAATGTGGTAAAACACCACCTGGATGATGCTTTAGTCTATTGTCCTTGGTGTGGGAATGAAAAGTAATTTTAAATTCAAAACAAAGTGGTAGAGCTTTTCAGCAACTATATTAGGCTGATATCTGAGGCTTGCATTTTTTCTGCTGTATGTGTCTGACCCCATCAGCCTCTCGAATTCATCACCATACTCTAAATGTCCTCTCCCTTTGTCGGTCAAAACACTTCCCAAAGCTTTCAGAGAGGTAACACAGTCGATTCCTACATAGGCTGCAGATTCAGTCTACCACCTCTTGGACAGGTATCAGGTGAACGTCTTCACATTTCAGGAAGATTATGTGTGCCTTTGTTTACAAAGCGTTTTCTGAGAGCTTTAGCACTTAACGCAGCACTCCCAAAAGTGCTTCTATTATCATACTCAGTTTCACACTGCCTTCTCTTCTTTGTTAACATGTTTATTTTCCTTGTCAGATTGCAACATTGGTGAATAAGAAAGACTCTGTCTACCTTATCAGAATTTGTATTTTCAACTTCCCATATGGTGCCTCATGTATACTGGGCCTACTATAATAACTAAATTTGCAGAATGAGTGAATATTTTAAAACATGATGGTACCCTGTAAAATCTAAGTTCATCTTCAGGCTCTGCCTCTAACTAGCTCTGAGGCTATTAAAATCACTTCTTTTATTCTTGGCATGTTTATTTGTGAAATGAGATAATAGTAGAACCAGCTTCCGAGGCTTTTAGTAAGAAGTAATCATTACAAAGTTTGTCACCTTGTTTGACCGAATACATAGGAGGCCTGTCTAGAAGGTAATGTAACCATGTAGCATTAAAAATAGAGACATTTGCTGAAGAAGATACAAGATACAAGAAACATTGTACATAGGGCAATGGCAGCTCAGTTCCCTTTAAAGTAGGTATCTTGGGACCTCACACAGTTCTCCCAATGGCCATCAGCTGTCCCATTGTATTTTCCTGAATCTCAATGATGGTCTGAAATATTTTCTCTTCCAAAGGTGATTTTAGTTTTGGGAAAAACCAGAAGTTGCAGGGCACCAAATCTGAGCTGGTGAGGCCTGAGTCACCTGGGTGATTTGATATTTCTCCAAAAACTGCATATGACATGATGCCTGAATGAGCGTGTTGTCATGTTGTTGTGATGAAGCTACCAATCACCAGTTGCCCATAAATGCAGCCTTATGAATCATCCAAATAGTGTCCATAGAGGAAGAGTCAGGCTTAACGCAAAATTTGCTGCAGAGATGTTGCTCTACTTATTCAGCATTTTGAATGCAATGGCCACTTAGTACACATGCTCACTCAAAGACATCTACTGCCCTCAATCACTAGTACAGTGAAGTCATCATTGTTCATGCATGAGCATTCCAGTCCACTCTCCTTGGATGTCATGTTACATTGACATCATACAAACCATTCATGTTATATTAACAATAATTGGACGTTTTCCAGACAGATCAATCTCTCTCCCTCTACACACACACACACACATTACATATACATACATAACATATATAACTGTACATATTTATATACAAATATATACAACACATATAATGCATATATTATATATAAATATATAATGTGTCATATGTGTATCACAAATATATATGAAACATATATGATACATATAGAACATATTATGTGTATATAATATAATTATATATTTGTATATACATACATAATTAATTAATACAAATTGAATGACATAAGTTGGTTCTTCATGATATAAATAAAAACACACAAACATGAACATACTCATATGTTTTTATATATATAATTGGTATTGGAAACTATGGTAGTTATTCTCCACTCTAATAGTTGGATTTTAGTTTGATTTATTTTTTTTGCCTTCCCACAGCAAGATAGTAACAAACAAATGAGCTCCTCTGGTGTCTTGTTTACTCTCCCTTTTGGGGAATAAATTATTTTCTGTTTTATGCTTCTTTGTGATTATTTAGAAATAGGGCAACTCCTTTAATGAGTTTCAAAAGTATACCTTTTCTCTTTCAATATTATTTTCTTTTCCTTTAAAAAATAGAAAATTATGAGTCTCACATATCTGAGTCATGAAATTTACCTGGCAAAATACATGTTTTTTACATTTTCATTTGTGTCAAAAATCACTTAACTTTTTTTTTTTAGTATTAATCTCAAGGGCACCATGGGAATCATTGAAAAGTCTGTTTAATGTATAGTACTGATATTTTATAAACAGAAAGAAATAGAAATTTGAGGAAGCATTCAGAGTATATAATCTGAACAATGTCAGAATTGTTTATCATTCATTTATACCTTTATTTAACAAAGGTATTAATTTATCACTTACTCTAACATAAATGACAATAAAGATATATTCAATGTTTATGATATTCTAAATGCCAAGTTTCACATGAATTATATCGTTTATATCTTTTAAATAGATCTGTGCATCATCATCATCATCATCATCATCATCATCTTTGTGCTAGAGGTGATCAAGTTGAGATACAGAACTACTAAGGAAGTTGCTAAGATCACATAGTAAGAAAGCAGGAGAACTGGAAATCAAACTCATGTGTTTCTCAATCTGCATGTTTCCATTAGCCTTGGTTAAGAGAAATTCCATTTTCCCTGTGACTGGTGAAAAAGAAGTAGACACTAAAATTAGAAAGGCGATGTTTCAAGCACTAAGAAGAAAACCGATGTTATCGAATGAACAATTCTACGGTGTAGTGACATTCAACGTTGTGAATTAACTCCAAAGATCTCATTTTCTCAAAGTTATCACCATTACACTTAAGAAGATTTTCATTACGCGAGCCATAGAATGAAAAATATTGAGTGAAAAGTAGAACATTCATTCATTCATTCATTCATTGTTGAAGATCTCTATTGAGCAAGTACCATGCTGGATATACAGAGAAAATCATGAATTAAGCCAGGTCCCGGCTCTCAAGAACTGAAGATGTACTGTTATCTATTTACCTCCCTGGCTTCCTTCCTAAAAGGCTCTGATTCTCCTCTGTTTTTATTCCTCAACATATTGCCATGTCTTCTTGATATGATACAACTTCAAACTATTTTTTCTCCTGATTTTTATTTTACTACACTGTCCTTGTTTATTTTTTTCATTGCTGACATGTGTTTTTTGTTGTTGTTGTTGCTTTCTCTATGTTCACTTATTCTGTCTTCATTGTTATTCTTAGCACTTGCCATTGCCTCCTGGAAGGATATGTGATTTTTAAAACATGAGGTGCTTTGCTGACTTGCACAACTTTGTAACAGGTTGAGACATTTGGTCATATTCATCTGTTTCTAACTCCATCTTTTGTGGCTTCATGTTGGAAGTTTGAAATCAATTTTGGTAGAATTTTATACACTGAGAAATATTGAAAAATATTATAATCAATGCTTTTAAAAAACACTACAGCCTGCTGTTTTTGATAAATCTATTTCTCTGACTAGCCCAAGAAAGTACATTTGTTTATTTTCCTAAGTAAAATACTTAGGAAAGTATGTCAGACATAGTGAGTAATGCTGAATTATTATTACATGGATATTATTGAATAATTATTCATAAATATAAAATTAATTATAACTCAAGTTTCTTTTTTTAAACAGCCATTTTAAAAGCTTGTATGTAGCATGTTATACCTTGAAAAAGCTGAACACCTATTTTCTTAGAAACACAGTGAGTGAAATGAGTGAATAAAACTGACTTATGCACTTACTAAAGAGGGCTTGCATAAAAACAATTCTTGTAATTATGCCAAATTGGCCATTGTGGGAAAAGTGGTGAAAACATACCTTAGGGAGCCCAGTCCGAATTCTGCCAGGCACTTATGCTTTTTACAGTATAACTGAGTAGAGTTTTCACCTGCTGGGAAAGCATTGCAAAGCAAATGTACAAAGTGAGTAGAAGGTAAAAGTAGATAGATTCGATCAATTGTAAAATTAAATTATGCATAATTTAAATTTTATCCAAAAATCCATTTGTTTCTACATGGTTTCTCCTCTTTCTACAAGAAACACATGCTGATATGTCCTCATTACACGATAAAGTGTTACATTAATTATTTATTTGTTTATTTATCTTATTTATCTTATTTATTATTTATATTTATTTTTCAATTAAAGTTGACATTTAACATTATTTTATAGGAATTGTAGGTTTACAGCACAATGATTAGGCAATTATATACTTTACAAAATATTCCTCTGATAATTCTAAATTCTACTCTGGCTCACTTCTAAATCTGTCACTTAAGACTTTCATTGAACCATAGAACTGATATTTTACATTCTGACTTATATGTGCCAGCCTTCTTCTGCAAGCCTTAATTTGGGAAAGTAGGGCAGAATTGCATAACCATTAATAAGCAAAGACTGTAGACTCTAAATTCGGACTGCTAAGGCTTCTATCCATGATCTCTTATTTAATAGCTTTGTGACTTAAGAAAATAATTAATATCTCTGTACCTGTGTTTCCTCAGCAAAAAAAAAAAGGTTATAATATTACTTTTTTACTTAGAATGATATCATGAAGAATAAGTATGTTAAAACCTGTACAATTGCTAATATAATACTTGGGACATGCAGTAATTCACAGCTACCTATATATTTTTGTGTGTATAATATGCCCCCACCTTTTGTGTGCATTATACACAGGATTATTATACTTATTATTATGTCCAGGGTATGTAATCATTATACCCACATATAATAAGCATCCTTATTTTTCCCTAAAAAATTTGGGCAACAAAGTGTGCATTATACATGGTAAAATATGATATTTAAACACACTATATTTGCCATGATTATTTATGGTCAATGATTTTTTTTTATCACATATACAAATTCCATGGTATTTATGTTCAGTTTAAAAAGTCAATTTATTTGAAATAAACTATTGCATTGTGTGCTATGAATTTTGGAAGACCATGAAATATTCATTCAGAAATTCAGCATTTACTGAGTACCCAGAATGTCCTAGGACTATTAGCAGTAAACAACAACAAAATCTCACTGTTGTAAAACCTAGGTTCTGTTGTTCTTAGCTACATTCTGATATATGGAGAAGGTATATACACAACATATTTGTATCACAAATATTGTAATAGGGTAAGCAAACTTGGATATTAAATAATTCCCAACTGAAATATTTATGATAATCATTGAGCTGTACAACTTGAAAGATGAGTGACATTGTACTCACAAGAAAAAGCACGGAGAACAAATTCTTAGCAATTAAGAGAATAATACAATCTAAACAAAAAAATTGAGTGGGCAAATTCTAATGCAGCTTGACAATTAGAAATTAGGTGAAATGTGATGAGTGATGACACTGAAAATATAATGTTAGGAATAGGCCATTAATACTATGTGAGGGTGGGTGGAGTTTCCTTAAATAGGCGATGGAGAAAAATTTCAGTTTTTAGCCTGAATGTGTAAGTGACCATGTTTATTCCTTTTACATATAGTGATTAAATATCCCTACAACAGAGGTGGAGGATTCACCATTCTCTGCCTGCATGTGGTAACAACGTAGTAGCTGGTATAAGATAATTCAGCCATTTGTGAGCAATATGTTCCACTAGTGATACGTTCTAGCTTCAGTTGCCAATTGAGAGATTAGTTTTATGAAAGAGACAGAGAGAGAGGGGACTATTTGTCTGAGTGGTTGACATCCACCAAATGTTTCTTTTATGTTTGTTATTCACATATAAATGAGTTTCTTCAACAGATATTTTTCTGGAAAAAATGTACTGGTCTGACATTTAGAAGATGTTTACATGAGTAAGGAACAGAACTTGTTTTCAACCATCACAATGAAAAAGACAATAACCATAACACACAAATCACTATCTTTCACTTTGGAAGTTAATTGTATCCTAAGAGAAACTCACCAAATCATTGGGATGAATTTTCAGAAAAGGAAATGAAATTTTAGTTTTCAATATTGATTGCTATCTGTAAAAGATATTGTATAGTTAATGATTTATTTAAAAAGTTAGTTTTAACTAGGTTCTGAAAGATGTGGGCATTTTAATAGAAGGGGCTCGGGAAGGACTTAGTGCATGAAAAAGAACTGCGGGAGCAAATGACGGGGAGATCTGCTTGTTCCCAAGGTCCCATTTATGCCTTTGTGTTGTCAGGGTAGATACAGTTACGGGGACTTGTGAGTAATACGTACCCACACTCCAGAGACAAATAAAAACTCCTCCAGTACCGAAAGCTCTAAAAGTAGGCAGAAAATTTACTTAACTTCTAAACCTTGACTTCTTCAGTTGCCAAATGGAGATATTAATAGTAGCCACATCATTGGAATATCATAAATAGCAAATAAAGTGGTACAGGAAGTTGTGTTACAACAGTGACTGACAGACTGTACCACTCAAAACGTACTAGCTGTTTTCTTTATTAAGAAAAATGTTGAACACGTAACATTTATTTTAAAATAAACTCATTGGTAAGTTTGAAAACATGCCAATGGCAAAATATGACATATGGAGGATGATGAAATAATTTTGGAATTAATTCTTGTAGAAGACGTGAAACTGGGCACTTTGGATGGAAGACTGATATTATAAGTTAGAGATTATTGTTCTAACAATGTGATTCCTCAGCAAAAAATGTATGATTGAGTGTTTCTGTATTAAAAGTTTACAAATTTCACAGAGGATAAATCATAAAATGAACAAAATAAAAAATTTCCAAGGGAGCAAGTTGCTCAAGATTACTTCATAAACCAGATAATAGTTCTCTTTGGTTCTCAATCTTCAAATTTTTTTAATGTCCTTTTATTTTCTTCATCTCTCCCGGTTGATGACCTTCTTCTAAATCTTGCTCTGAGGTTCAGAATGGAATGAAATACTCACTGACAATGTGTTAAGACATGTGTGTCTTACTCTTCATTGAATGGTGTACTTTTTTAAAAATATAAGATATAACCCATTAACATAAAGGGTGATTTTTTGTGTGTGGTGAAATTTTAAATTGTTTGTTGATAGAGCAGTATTTTGCCTATTAAAGGAATTTTTGTTGTTAAGTCTAGCTACAGCAAGTAAGCTTTACCAAAATCTTCTTTAACATTCTACATTAGGTTTTAGTTTGTCTCTGCACTGAAGTTTTTCAGTTTCAAATTGGTAGTTAATTCTAAGAAAAAACCTCTTGTGAGGCTATTATTCTTATTATTCTTTATTCCCACACATTTATTTATTCAGTACACATCAGTTAATCAGAAAAATCTGTGGAACACTTGGTATTTGTATATCACATCTACAGACGACACAACTCCTGAAGACCCTGCCCGCTTGGGGAGCATGATGCTGAAACTGCACTCTTTGCGTGCCTTTCCAGATGCCCTTAAAAACTAATGTTACTGTGCATTCTTCTGTGATGCTCTAAATAATCCTAGTTTCCAGAGGGAAAAGTATCAAATGAAACAAAATACAAAGGGTCCAGCACAAATGATGCCCATCTATATTACAAAAATTTTTATTACAAAATCATAAGCATGCAGTTCTGGAACATAACGACATCACACTCAGACATACCATATGACATCTTAGGTGAAATGTTCAAATTGAAACTATAAATTATTACACCCATATGATTACCCTACCAACCAAACTCAAGCAGGTCTTACTTCTGCCAGAGTTCATATCATCAACAAAATAGTTTTGGTAAGCTAACATACAAAGTGAATAACGATGATATTTTAAAATACAGGCTCTGCTTAAATCCAGTAAGTATTAACATATGCTGAACTTATGTTAATCCTCCTGGGAAATATATTTATTAAGAATAAAATATCAACAAAATGAAAGGGAACCAACCATATGGGAGAACATGTTTGTCAATGATACCTCTGATAAGGGTTTGATCTCCAAAATACATAAAGAACTCACATGTCTCCACACCAGGAAGATAAGCAATGCAGTTAAGAAATGGGCAAAGGACCTGAATAGACACTTCTCTGGGGAGGACATACAGAGGACCCATAGACACATGAAAAAATGCTCAGCATCACTAGTCATCAGAGAGATGAAAATTAAAACCACAATGAGATACCACTTCACATCTGTCAGAATGGCCATCATAAACAAATCAACAAACAAGTGCTGGTGAGGTTGTGGAGAAAAGGGAACCCTAGTACACTGCCTGTGGGAATGCAGACTGGTGCAGCCACTGTGGGAAACAGTATGGAATTTCCTCAGAAAGCTAAAAATGGAACTGCCTTTTGACTTGGCAATTCAACTGCTGGGATTATACACTAAGAATCCTGAAACACCAATTCAAAAGAACCTATGCATCCCAATATTCATAGCAGCACAATTTATAATAGCTAAGTGCT
>PVKM010025442.1:0-19935 GCA_004027735.1 Carollia perspicillata | reverse complement strand
TTTGGAAGATTACATTTTTCTAGAAATTTGTCCATTTCACCTAGGTTTTCAAATTTCTTGGCATACAGTTCTTCATAGTAATTTCTTCCAATCCTTTATATTTCTGTGGTGTCAGTTGTAATCTCTCCTCTTTCATTTCTGATTGTGCTTATTTGGGTCCTCTCTCTTTTTTTCTTGATGGGCCTACTTAAAGGCTTGTCAATTTTGTTTATCTTTTCAAAGACCAGCTCCTGGATTCATTGATCCTTAGAATTGTGCTTTTTGTCTCTATGTCACTTAATTCTGCTGTGATCTTGGTTATTTCCTTCCTTCTACTAGCTCTGGTCTGTCTTTGTTGTTGTTCCTCGAGTTCTTGTAGGCGTAGGGTTAGGTTGTTTGTTTGAAATGTTTCTATCTCTTTTAGGTAGGCCTGTAAAGCTATGAACTTCTCTCTCAGGACTGCCTTTGCTGTCTCCCATAAACTTCGAGTTGTTGTGAGTTCATTTTCATTTTTTTCCAGAAACCTGTTTATTTCTTTCCTACTTTCATACTTTCATTCATTGTTTAATAACATAGTATTCAATCGCCATGATTTTGAGAGTTCAGGTTTTTTTCCCTCGGTGTTGGTTTCTAGTTTATATTTCTTGTGGTCGGAGAAAATACTTGGTATTATTTCAATTTTCTTGAATTTGTTGAGGCTTGTTTGTGTCCTATCATGTGGTCTATCTTTGAAAATATTCCATGTGCATTTGAGAAGAATGTGTGTTTAGCTTCTTTGGGATGAAGAGCTCTCTATATATATCTCAGTTAAGTCCATTTCATCCAGGGCTTTGATCAGTGTCACAATATCTTTGTTGATATTTTATTTTGAAGATCTATCCATTTTTTTTACAGTGGGGTGTTAAAGTACTCTACTATAATTATGTTGCTGTCAATATCCTTCTTGAAGTCCTCTAAGATTTTCTTCATGTATTTCTGTCCTCCTACATTGGATGCATAAATATTTACAATGTTTATGTCTTCTTGGTGGATTCTTCCCTTGAGTATTATGAAGTGACCTTCTGAGTCTCTCTTTTTTTTTGAAGTTTATTTTTTTCTGATATGAGTATTGCTACCCTGGCATTTTTTCCTATCCATTTGCTTGGAAAATTTGTTTCCAGCACTTTACTTTCAATATGTGTAGGTTTTTTGTCCTAAGGTGGGTCTCTTGTAGGCATCATATGTGTGGGTCATGCTTCTTTATTCATTCAGCTATTCAATGTCTTTTAATTGGAGCATTTAATCCATTTACATTTAAGGTTATTGTTGATAGGTTGTTATTCATTGTCATCTTTGTACCTGTATTCCTCTCTCTCACTCTGTCTCTCTCTCTGTCTCTCTCTGTCTTCTCTCTCTTTTCTGTCCTTTCCTTAAAGCAGACCCTTTAGCATGTTTTGCAGAGCTGCTTTGCTGGAGCTGTACTCTTTTAGACTTCTTTTGTCTGAAAAGCTCCTTATTTGGCCTTCTATCTTGATTGAAGCTCTCGCTAGGTAAAGTATCCTTGGTTGTAGTCCTTTAGTTCTTATTACTTGGAATATTTCTTACCATGCCTTCTGGCTTGGAGTGTTTCCATTGAGAATTCAGTTGCTAACCTTATCCAGGCTCCCTTGGATGTTATTTCCTTTTTCTCCCTTTCTGCCTTTAAGATTCTCTCTTTGTCTTGGAATTTTGCCATTTTTATTATGATGTGTCTTGGAATGGGCCTCTTGGGGTTCCTCTTGATTGGGACTCTCTGTGTTTCCTCGATTTGTGTGACTATTTCTCTCATCAGATTAGGGAAGTTTTCCATCATTACTTTTTCAAATAAGTTTTCTATCCCTTTTTGTTCTTCTTCTCCTTCTGGTATTCCTATTATTCGGATATTATTACGGTTCATATTGTCTTGCATTTCTCTTAATCCCTCCTCAGTCTTTCTGAGTCTCTTTTCCTTTTTCTGCTCTTGCTGGGTGTTTTTTTCCATTTTGCCCTCCAGCTCGCTGATCTGATCTTCTGCTTCATCTATCCTGCTTTTGATACCTTCTACTGTGTCTGTGTTCTTTAGTTCAGAAATTGTATTCTTCATTTCTTCTTGTCCCTTGTTGATAGTTTCTATTTCCTTTTCCATGTTGATATAGTTTGTAGTAAGTTCATTGTAGTTTCCTTGTAGTTTCTGGTAATTTGTTGTGAGCTCATGGAGCTTCCTGGTAACCATTGCTTTGAACTCAATATCTGATAGTTGAGTTGCCTGTATTTCATTTAGCATTCTTTCTGAGATTTCCCCCTTTCCTTTCATTTGGGGATTGTTTCTTTTTTGTTCTCATTTTTTGTGAGATTCTTCTTATTAGCTTAAGCTTCTTAAATTGATCTGATCTGGCTCTCTGGGTTTATGGTGTGAGCTTTTGTGGTAGAGTACCTGTGAGGTTCAGTGGTGCCATTTCCTTCAGGTATCCTGGTGTTCACTGCTTCCACCTATTCTTCTTTGCGGTCAGTTGGATGGGTAAGGCAAAATGGTTTAAGACAGCAAGAGAGTATTCTGTTATTTACAGTAGCAGCCAGTAAAGAAGAGACTGGAAATCCTTTGGCTATGTGTAGTATTAACCGTGATACACCACCCAACAAGTCACTTTTTAGAAATGGTGGAATGAAGTTAAGTCTATTTTTGGAGAGGGAGGGTTGTGAGTTAGATCTAGAAAGTGGTGAGGTTGTGAGAGGTCAGATTCTGAGGTAAGGTTAGAATAAAGGATAGTAAATAGGTGTATTGAGTGAGACAATAGAGTTAACCACTACAGTAATAGAGTTCAGAGAACCGTGAAGTGGGCTAGGAACTCGGAGGGGTGTTGTGTAGTATTTACAATAGTATGGAACAGCTATTATTTACAATAATATTAGAGCAACAATCATCTTACAGAATCTATGAGATCCAGATAGCAAGAATAGGGAGTATCGGACGTTCAGCAGTGTGCTAATGGATCACAGGTGAAGTGAAGGACAATAAATGAACAATACACTATGACTGAGAGAACAGGGGAAACCTGTCAATTGATACAATATACCCAGCTGAGCAAAGAAGACTAAAAAGAAGGAAGAGGAATACCAAAATATTATTCAAATAAAAGATGTAAGGATAATGTCAAGATAATAATGGAGATATGCAATATCTTGCAGGTTCCTTGTGATAGAAAGTTAAATTTGTCTGTCTCAGCTGCTAGGATGCCCCCTCTTTGGGACCAACTCTGGTGTTTTCACAGTTCCAGGTTTCTTTGTCTCATTTGTGGGTATTTAAAAAAAAAAGCAGACTAAGGAAGGTAGAAGAGATAAAATTGGAAAGAAAAGAAGAAGGAATAAAACAGGAAAGAAGGAAGAAGTAAAAAGCATTGAGAGATAAAAAATTTTAAAAATTCTTTAGAAAAATCAAGCAAACCACTACACACACACACACACACACACACACACACACACACACACAATCACACACACCAGGAAAAAAAATTTAAAAAGGGGGGGAACCCTCTTGCTGGTTTCAAACTGCTCAAACCGGTTTTTCTGTTCTTGCTGGCTGCAGCAGTCCAAGGGGCATATTTATAGGTGTGGTCTTTGGGTCCCCAGGTCTCCAGGTCTCTGCTCGTGTGCAGGCCCACTCTGGGGTTATCAGAGCTGTCTCCGGGTCTCTGGCCAAGTGCCCACCTGTTCGGGCTTTAGCAGAGCAGACTCCTGGTCTCTGGCTGTTGTGCACCTACTCTGGGTTTACCAGGTGCAGGCTCCCAGTTACCCAAGGCACACACTCTCTCTCCAGGTCCTGGCGTGGTCCCCAGGTGCTCCACAAAGCTCTCTCTCTCTGGGTTGCTGGCACTCCCCGCAGGGCCACCTCTGGTGGCACTGCTTGGGCACACACTCTTTCCAGGGCTACGTGTGGGTGCTCACAGCCCCCGTGTGTTCACCGCCCAGTCCCTCAAATTGCTCTCTAAAATTTCAAGCATCCAGGCCTCTCCTAGTACTGCTCACACCCTGCATGGCTAGGGAAGGAGCACCAACCAGTTCCCTGTGGTTGGCCCAACAGCCCCAGTCTGGGGCTGCAGCGTCCCTGATCCCCACGCTGATCTCTAGGCCTTTATTGTCCCAAGGTAGTCCCCTTACCATCTGGTTTTTCAATATCCACTACAATTTTTGATCTCATATTTTCATATATGTTGTGGTACTGTTGGCTGTCTGCTCTGTTCCTCCATAGATCAGCCAGGTTTCTCTCCTGTGTGTAGGGTGAAGTGGAATCTGCTCCCTCTTACCAAGCTGCCATCTTCTCTCCCCTCATAGTGCATTTTTAATTTTTCTTCTTTCACTTCATTTGTATTCCAATACCACACTACTCTATGTCATGTACTTCCTATTCTTGTTATTCAGATAATATAGATTATGTCATATGACTGTTGTTCCAGTATTATCTTAAACAATTTTTGTTCCATACAATTGTAAATACTATACAGCACCTCTCCTGGATCTTAGCCCATTCCACTCTCTTCCGGAACTTCATTACTGTTGTATTTAACCATATTCTCTTGCATACTTTCCCTATTTTCTATCACTTACTCTCACTATATATCATAGTCTGACCTCCTACAAGCTCACAGTTTTCTAGATTCAATTTACAATCCTTCCCCCCTCTAACAAGAGTCTTATCTCTTTCCTACCCATTCAAAAAAGTGGCTAGTTGGGTAAAATATCACAGATAATATTATATGTATCCAAAGGATCTCCTATCTCTTCTCTAAAGGTTTGTACTTTAAATCCCATAGAATTCACTTCCACTGTCTTAATTCATTTTGCCTTCTGCTTCCAACTGATCACATAAAAGAGTAAGTGGGAGCTGTGAACACCAATATACCTGCTGGGAAAGAGAATCAACCAACAAAAGAACCACAAACCGATAATAAAGGAATATGGCAAGGGAGTGAGTGGAAGCCACACTAACCTCCACCCAGGACCAATCTGGAAATACAACTAAATGGTGGAGAAATTACCCAGAACAAACAACTGAACAATAGTGAGAGAGAAGCCTCGAAACCTCATATAGATAGAAGAGACAGCTCTGACACAACCTGTCCACATGCAGACAATAGCATACAAGATGTGGTGGGCAGAATGACCCTCAGTTAGCCAGGTGGAGGGAAGGACCCACCAAAGATAGACCCAACAACAATAAAAACTCAAAGACATAAAGAGAGCCAACATAAATGACAGCCCAAGTGCAGCAACTTCAGGAGATCAAGGAGACTGCACCACTGATTCTCATGGGTCTCCTAGCGTAGAAGTTCACACCACAAACCCAGATGTCAGAACAGATCAATTTAAGAAGCAAAGGCTAACAAGAAGAGTCTCACAAACAATAGGAAGACAAAGAAACAAACCCCAAATGAAAGGAAAGAAAGAAGCTTCAGAAAGAATGCTAAATGAAATAGAGGAAAGTCAACTATCAGATATTGAGTTCCGAGCAATGGTTATGAGAATGGTTATTCTCAATGAACTCACAAAGAATTACCAGAAACTTCAGGGAAACTACCATGAACTCACTGCAAACTACATCAACACAGAAAAGGGAACAGAAACTATGAACAAGGGGCAAGAGAAAATGAAGAATACAATTTCTGCATTGAAGAACACAATAGAAGAAATCAAACCAGACTAGATGAAGCAGAGGATTAGATTAGCAAGCTGGAGGACCAGGTAGGAAAAAAACACACAGAAGGAGAAAGAAAAGGAAAAGAGGCTCAGAAAGAACAAAGAGGAGTTAAAGGAAATGTAGGACAACATGAAACATGATAATATCCATATAATAGGGAAACCAGAAGGAGAAAAAGAAGAGTAAGGGATAGAAAAACCATTTGAAAAAGTAATGATGGACAACTTTCCTATTCAATGACAAAAAAAAAATCACACAAATCCATGAAACACAGAGAGTCCCAATGAAGGGGAACCCAAAGAGGCCCACTTCAAGACACATCATAATTAAAATGGCAAAGTTCCAAGGCAGAAAGAGAATCTGAAAAACAGCAAGGGAGAAACAGGAAGTAACATACAAGGGAGCCCCGATAAGACTAGCAGACGACTTCTCAGTGGAAATGCTCTAGGCCAGAAGGTATTGACAAGGAATGTTCCAAGTAATGAAAAGCAAAGGCCTACAACCAAGATTCTATCTAGCAAGGCTCTCAATTAAAATGGAAGCCCAAATATGGATTTTTCCAGACAAAAGAAGCCACAAAGAATAAACCTCCTCCAAACTAGCCTTGTAAGAGATGCTAAAGGTTCTGCTTTAAGAAAAGGAGTAAGAGGAACACACTTATGAAGGGAATAGATGGCAATAAATAAGCACCTATTAATAATAACTTTAAAAGTAAATGGATGAAATTCTCCAATCAAAGACATAGAATAGGTGAATGGATCAGAAATCATGACCCACACTATGCTTCCTACAAGAGACACACCTCAGAACAAAAGACCTACATAGACTGAAAGTGAAGGGTTAGAAAAAATATTCCAAGCAAATGCACAGCAAAGGAAATCTGGGGTAGAAATACTTATATCAGACAAAATAGACCTCAAAACAAAGGCCATAAAAGGAGACCCAGAAGGACACTTCATAATACTCAAGTGAAGAACACATAAACATTGTAAACATATATGCACCCAACATAGAAGCACCTATATATAAAGAAAATCTTAATGGGAAATCTTTTATCTATATATATAGGAAATCTCTCTATTTCTATATATCTATATATCTATATCTATATATATCACATATATCATATATATGTGTGTGTGTATATATACATATATGTATATATAGATGTATATATAGATGTATATATAGATATATGTATATATGTATATGTATATGTGTATATATAGATAGATAGATAGATAGATAGATAGATAGAGAGAGAGGACTGAAACTAGAAACCAACCTTCCCAGAAAAAAAGGGACTGAAACTAGAAACCAACCTCAAGGGAAAATTGAAAAACACTGAAATTCATGGAAATTGAATACCATGCTATCAAACAATAAATGGGTCAAGAATGAAATTAAGGAAGAAATCAAAAAGTTTCTGGAAACAAATGAAAATGAAGGCTCAACAGTTCAAAACTTATGGGACACAGCAAATACAGTCCTGAGAGGGAAGTTCGTAGTGATACAGGCCTACCTAAAAAGAGAAAGAAACATTTCAAATAAACAACCTAAACTTACATGTACAAAAACTGGAGGAACAACAACAAACAAAACCCAGAACAAGAAGGAAGGAAATGACCTAGATCAAAGGAGAACTAAACAAAATAGAGACTAAAAGAACAATACAAAGGATGAATAAATCCAGGAGCTTGTTCTTTGAAAAGATAAACAAAGTTGACAAACCTGTAAGCAGACTCATCAAGGAAAAAAGAGAGGACCCAAATAAAATCAGAAATGAAATGAGAGATTACAGCTGACACCATGCATATACCAATGATTGTAAGAAATTACTATAAACTACTATATACCAAGAAATTTGAAAACCTGAGTGAAATGGGCAAATTTCTAGAAAAATGTAATCTCCCAAAACTGAATGAAGAAGAACCAGAAAGTCTGAACAGACTGATAACAGCTGGTGAAATTGAAGCAATAATAATAAAAACTGCCTACAAACAAAGGCCCTGAACCAGAGGGTTCACAGGAGAATTTTACAAAACATTTAAGGAAGAGTTTACTCCTATCTTTCTCAGACTATTCCAAAAAATATAAAAATAAGGATGACTCCCAGACTTTTTTTTATGAAACCAGCGTCATCCTAATCCTTTAACCACACAAAGACACATGAAAGAAGGACAACTGCATGCCAATATCACTTATGAATGTAGATGCTAAAATTCTCAGTAAAATTTTGGCATACCCCATCAAACAAAACACTAAAAAGATCATACACCATAATCCACTGGAATTCATCCCAGAAATGAAAAGAATGGACAATATTCACAAATTAATAAATGTAATACATCACCTAAATAAAAGGAAAGACAAAAATTGTGTGATAATATCAATAGGTGCAGACAAAGCGTTTGGTAAGATGCAGCACCCATTTATGATAAAAACATTCAGCCACTGAGAGTAGAGGCAGTATACCTCAACATAATAAAGGTCATATATACCAGAAACCTACAGCCAAGATTATACTTACCTGGCAAAAACGAAAAGCTTTCCCACTAAGATCAGGAGCAAGACAAGAATGTCAGCTTTCACCACTTCTATTCAACATAGTATTGAAAGTCCTAGCCACAGCATTCAGGTGAGAAAGAGAAATAAAAGGCATCCAAAAGTAGAAAGAAGGAAGTAAATCTGTCCCTGTTTCCAGATGATGTGATAGTGTATATAGTAAACCCTATAGACTCCACCAAGAAACTACTCGACCTAAATGTAATTTTGGCAAAAAAGCAGGATTCAAAGTCAATATGCAGAATTCAAATGCATTTTTATATACCAGGAATGAAGTATCAGAATAAGGAATCTGGGAAAGATCCTATTTACTATAACAAAAAGAAAAATAAATTACCTAGGAGTAAACCTTATCAAGGACATAAAAGTCTTATAATCAGAAAACTAATAGCACTGAAGAAAGAGGTTAAGGAAGTCACAAATTAATGGAAGTATATAGTGTGTCCTGGATTCGAAGAATTAATGTCATCAAAAGGTTCACACCACCCAAAGTAATTTAAAGATTCAAGGCAATCCCTATTAAAATACCAATGACACATTTCAGAGATATTAACATACATCTCAAAAATTTATATGGGATCATTAATGACCTGCATAGCCTCAGCAATTTTGTGAAAGAAGAACAAAGTAGGAGCTATCACAGTACCTGATATCAAACTATATTACAAGTCCACTGTAATCAAAACAGTATAGTAGTGGCATGAGAACAGACACATAGACAAATGGAACAGAATAGAAAGCCCAGAAATAAATCCACATCTATATGGTCAATTAATATTCAACAGAAGCATAAAATGGAGTAAAAATTGCCTCTTCAGGGAATGGTATTGGAAGACCTGGAGAGCTATGTGCAAACATATGAAAGTATATCACCACCTTACACCATAAACAAAAATATATTCAAGGTGGATAAAAGACTTAAATATAAGTCATGATACTATAAGAATCCTAGAGGAGAACATAGGCAGGAAAACCAGATATTCCATGCAGCAATGTTTTCACCAATATGTCCCCTTGAGCAAGGAATATAAAGGAAAGAATAAACAAATGATACCTCATCCAAATAAAAAGCTTCTGCACAGCTAAAGAAAACAGCAGTAAAATGAAAAGGGAACCAAACATAATGGAAAATATATTTGCCAGTGATACCTCAGACAAGGATTTGTTCTTCAACACACAACCCCACTCCAGGAAGACAAATAACCCAATTAAAATGGGCAAAGGACCTTAACAGACACTTCTCCAAGGAGGACATACTAAAGGCCCATAGATATATGACAGGATCCCCAGCATCACTAGCCATTAGGAAGATGCAAATTAAAACCACAATGGATAGTACTTCACACTGGTTGAAATGACCATCATAAATAAATTAACAAACAACAAGTACTGGTGAGGTTGTGGAAAAAAGGGAACCCTGGTGCACTGGTGCAGCCACTATGGAAAATAGTATGGCATTCCCTCAGAAAACTAAAAGTGAAACTGCCTTTTTATCCATCAGTTCCACAGTTGGGATTATGCATTAATAATCCTGAAACACCAATTCTAAAGAATTTATAAACCTCAATGTTCATAGCAGCACAATTTACAATAGCCAAGTGCTGGAAGCACTATGTGCCCACCAGTAAATGAGTAGATCAAAAATGTATGATCCATTTTCATGGAATATTATGCAGTAGAGAGAAGAATCCCCTACCCTTCTTGACAGCATGGATGGATCTGGGGAGCATTATACTAAGTGAAATAAACCAGGTGACAAAAGACAAATACCATATGATCTTATCTGTAAGTGGAACCTATTCAAGAAAACAAACATGCAAACAAAATATAACCAGTGACACTGAAATAAAGAATGAACTGCCAGTAACCAGAGAGGAGAGAGAAGGATAATGGGGCAAAATAGGGGAAAGGCCATCAAGGAATATATATAAAGGACACATGGACAAAACCAAAGGGGGTATGTTCCTGGGTGGGAGGCGGGTATGGGTGGGTTGGTGGGGCATTGAGGGGGGGAAATGGTGACATCTGTACCTGAGCAACAATAAACAAATTATTTTTAAAAAATGTTTATCATATTATTTTAAAGACTCTCATAATTTCAACATCCAGACCATATATGAACCTGCTTCTATCAACTGGTTCCTTTTTTGACAACACAACACACCACAATATTCTTGTTTTATTTTTTTGCATCTCATATTTTAAATCATTTAATTGTATTTCCCATATTGTGTGTGAAAGTATCCTTCTGAGAATTTTATGCCCCTTTTCTGTCAGAGTGCTAGAGTAGAGACTGAATGAACTAATCTGTGCTTGATTGGGGTCTGGGATTTTTCCATAGATATTGTTGCTTTCCATGAAGCACCGATTTCAAATATTACAACAGCCAGTTCAGGACTCTTTCTCCAGCATGCCTTGGGATCTGAGGACCATCAAGGCTCTGAGAACTTCCTCATGCTGTACAAACACAACATCAACTTTCTGAATTATTGAAGATCTCTCTCTGCTTTATAGACCAACAGTGAGATTTTTTAGGAGTGTCCTTACTCCTCAGTCCAACTATGGCTCTCTCTTCTTGAGGATATTTCTATATGTCTCCAGACTTCAAAGGGTCATTGTAGTATACTGAGTGAAAGCCAAGAGTATGTCAGAGGGATTTCTCTTAGTTCTTCTATTCCAACACAACCCTTCCATACATCACAGCCTTGCATTTGGGAAGGCCCTATATACCTCAGAAGCTGAGATTTCTCTGAACTCACCTTCCTAATCTCTATCCTTTGACTGAATAACCTTATGTACTTGGTGAAGGCCTCTGGGAAAGTGTTGGTGCAGCCTCTGTGGCTAAGACATGCAAAAGACAGGATTTTGAGGATTCTAGCTTATAATTTTAGCCCCAATGTTGCCATAAAAAGTTCACCAAAATTTATACTGGTTTCCCCTGAACCTCATCTCTGGTTGATTATTTCTGCTGCTTTATTAGTTGTGAATGTGTATAATTATGGGTGTCTCATCCTTGAAAGGCCTTGCCACTTTCTACAATTTTGCCCATTTAAATTTCTTTGCTCTCCGAGGGTTTTTAAAATGCTAGTATGGAAATAGAAGTCTCTTGAAGTCTTCTATATCCTAAGTGGATTTACTTGCCTTTTTGTTTTCATGATAGAATTTTTCTCCTGAAATATGATTATATATTCCTCTAGGAAAAGGAGTCTGTCATATATTTCTCTGGATCTTTCAAAGCATCTAGTGATGCTTACTCATTCATAGTACATCCTCTATAAAAGTGTATTAAATTCTGTATGAATGAAATAATAGAAGATCTTAAGGAGTACTAATTTTAAAACTGTAGAAATGAAGCATAAGATAAAATGAACATGACTCCATAAGAAGCTGAAAGTATGGATTGTAAATTTGATTAGAAATGCAAGACTGGATGCCAAGATTGATTCTAAATTAGATCATGTAGTTATGGGTAACAATGCAGTCTCACCTTATCACTAAATGATTGAAATGATCAGAAGCTTTTTATTTAGAAGTCAGATGTAGCCATGAATATTGAGAAGAAACTTAATCAGAGCAGTAAGTCAGAGGTTCCTAACTGGGAAACTCAAGACTCTGGCTTTTATTTAAGAACTGTAAAGAAAAGACAAAAAAATCTTTAAAGGAAAGGTGAAATAATAAAACCATTATATAAGGGATAACATACATCTTAGAAAGAGCATACTGAGTATAAGTTTTGGAGAATTTGAATAAAACTGTCTGTGTTTCATTATTTTTTTTTGGGGGGGAGAAATGAAGCACAATTAAGAGAAAATGTTTCTAGTCCTTTCCTACTTCCTTAAATAAACCCATATGACATGCTCTTTCTGGTAGATATTTAGTATTGCTCCTCACTATGTCCCTATTCTTATTTTAAAATTGATAACATTTTTCTTGTTTTATTCTCAGTAAAAACACCATGAGAGTTCCCATGAATTCATTGTTTAATTTCATCCTATATAATTGTAGCATTATTTATATCTCTGTTGCTATACCTGTTTCACAGACATGCACACACACTATTTACATGACAGTATATTTACAACTATCTTTACTTTGATAGCATTAATCAGTCCTTTACCAAAGCATTTATCTCTTATCTCAATTTCATTATGTCTTATCTTGAATTTTTATTTCTTACATTAGGGATTTTATTTGACAGATGTATCTGTGTACATACAACAGGCCAACTATGTGGACATGATGTTCTTGAAATTACCTAAAGCCAACTTTTACTCAAAAAACTACAGTGGCCACAACAAACAGGATTTGCAACATTTTTCAGCTTTGAAATTATTGTGGTGAAGGCGAGCGAAACACATTTTCAGAATATTCTACATAGGGGTTTTAATTGAGAAAATATTCCACCTTATAATTGACTTTACTTTTTAAATATATTTTATTATTTATGTTATTCCAGTTGTCTCAAATGTTCCCCCTTTTTCTCCTTCCTCCAGCCACCCCACCCACTCCCTCAGGCAATGCCCACACCACTGTCTATGTCAAGGGTCATGCTTATATATACTTTGGCTACTCTATTCCCTATGATGTACTTTACATTGCCATGACTATTTTGTAACCACCAATTTGTACTTATTAATACCTTCACCTTTTAATTCAATTGTTGATAGATATGTATTTATTATCATTCTATTGTTCATATTTTTGACCTTCTTAAAGAAGACTCTTTAACATTTCATATAATACTAGTTTGGTGGTGATGAACTACTTTTGCTTTTTCTTGTCTGGGAATATCTTTATCTGCCCTTCAATTCTAAATGATAGCTCTGCCAGGTAGAGTAATTTTGGTTGTAGGTCCCTGCTTTTTATCATTTTGAATATTTCTTGCCAATCCCTTCTAGCCTGAAAAGTTTCTTTTGAGAGATCAGCTGACAGTCTTGTGGGAGCTCCCTTATAGGTAACTAACTACTTTTCTCTAACTGATTGTAAGATTCTCTCTTTGTATTTAGCTTTTGTTATGTGTCTTGGAGTAGACCACCTTGTTTGGGACTCTCTGTGCTTCCTGGACTTGTATGTATATCCTTCACCAAGTTAGGAAAATTTTCCTTTATTATTCTTTACAATATATTCCAATTTCTTTCTCTTTTTCTGGCAACTTTATCATGTGAATGTTGGTATGCTTGAAGTTGTCCCAGCATCTCTTTACACTAACCTCATTTTTGGGTATTCTTTTTCTTCTTGCTGTTCTGATTTTTTTCCCTTGTGTTCCAAATCACTAATTTTGGCTTCATCCACTCTATTGTTGATTTCATTTGCTCTCTACCTGGATGGGCTCTCCTGTAACAGGATTCTTCACTTCTTTTGCAAAAAGTCTCACCCCAAGGCAAAATTAGCCACTCTTTGAGCATGGCTTCAAATAAGCAGTGGTACACACTATACCACAATATAAGCATCTCATATTTCCACCTGTAATGGAAAAAATATTCAAAGGTTTTCCTATATGCACCAAATGTTATCACTAGATATTTTCATCTTTTTCATATGCTGATGGAAGGACTGTATTAAAGGTGGCACATGATGATTAACTACAAGTATGAGGACCTTGAAGAAGGAGGTGGAAAGAAAAATTACTCAGAAAATAACCAAGAGAGCCATAAGGTCTTTATGCTTTTGGTGGAAACAAATCCCAGAGAAGATGATGCTCCTGGGGAGGTGTTCGATGCTATGTAATTTGATATGTGTTATTTGGATTAGATTTGCTGCTGAATTTAAGGAGTAGAATAACTACTCTGTGAAAACAGTGTGCTCTCAAAGGCATCTTAATATTGGGTATTATGAGGGTTTCCTATGAAACTAAAATTTCTGAAATACCTCCAATTTTATTTTAGCTTTTCCTCCTCACTGTTTTTTTTTTTTCATACCAACCTCCACATCAGTGAAGAGAAAGGTCTATAACTGAGTACCTGTCTTCCTGAGAGCACTATGACTCATGTCCCACAGAACACAAACACTTACTTTTTAGACTTCATGGACACTAGTTAATCTGTCAAACTTGAAGTACATTGAATTCAGCATATTCACTATTTGGATAGGTTCAATGACTGCACAGATTCTAGTAAATGTCACCACATCACTAAAAAGGATTGTACAGGTTTTAGATTCTCCTGCAGTAGAAAGCATGTATTAATAATGGCCAAGGATATAAAATAATAATTCTATGAATTCTTAATTCAGGTGCACCTTGTGAACCAAATATGACTAGGTTACCTTGAGGAAAAGGAACCAGATGCCACTGGCCATTCACTGTTCACCATTCACTCAACTGACATTTATTGCATGACTGCTATGAGCTTGTCATCATGCTGGGAAAATCATGTAACATGATGTGGATACAGACCCTGCTTTTAAGGGGTTCCCAGTCTAGAGAGATAGAAGAGTAACAGATTGAGATGACATGTGTTAGATATTGTGGGATGACAGAAATGGGTTGTGCAGGTGCTGACTTAAGAGGAGATACTGACAGATGGGCCAAGGCAGAGGCTGAACTACAGGTGACCCAGGGTCAGGGCTTGTAGTGACTGGTCACCATAAAGTACAGAGCTAAGCTCCAATATCTTCAGCATGTCCTCAGTTCATCTGGCTTCTTCCACTATTTCCTCCACTCTTGCTAATTCCACAGGGCAGCCAGATGATCTGCTTATGTCAGATTCTTGATTCTTCTGCCTCAAATTTTCCACAACTTTCATCGCACTTAGACTAAAAACACAAAGTCATCACCATGGCTTAAAAAAGGACCCACTCTGTCCCAACCA
Source organism: Carollia perspicillata (assembly GCA_004027735.1). Lineage (NCBI taxonomy): Eukaryota > Metazoa > Chordata > Mammalia > Chiroptera > Phyllostomidae > Carollia > Carollia perspicillata. The sequence goes on along the minus strand of PVKM010025442.1, from coordinate 4,893 downwards.
CCTCTCTGGCCTCATGTCTCCACACTGTCCCTCAAGCTTACTCCAGTGCAACCCCACTAGCTTCCTTGGGGCCATGCACCTGCTGTTTCCTCAGTCTGACACACCTTTCTCAAATATCCACATGGCTTCTTCTTTGCATTTCAAATGTAACCTCCCCATTGAGAACTTTCCTGACCACCCTACCTAAAAGAACAGTTCCTAGATCTCGGTTCTCTTACCCATAAGACATATGGCATGATATTTACATGATATTATCATCTACCTTGGGCCAAGCAGGGTGAAGTAAATGGGGCAGACGCAGCGCCCCTACCAGGAAGATAAGCTTTATCTCCTTAATGGCTTATGGTCCCAGGGCCTTTTTACTCAGCCTTCGCCATGAGGGATTACAGCTTCTGGAGCCAGGCAGGATGGATCCCAACATCTGGAGAAGGGAGGAATTGGGTGGTGTGGGATCCTGACTCAGATAGTCTCAGGACTGGTTGGAAAGTTGGGCTGTGTGAAAAGCTGTGTGCTTATTAACAGGAACCTAAACAATAAAACAAACAAGCAAGCAAAATATAACCAAAGATATTGAAATAGAAAATAGGCTGACAGTAACCAGAGGGAAGAGGGGAGAGAATTTCAGAAGAAAAGGGGAAGGGATTACAAGAAAAATTATGAAAGACACATGGACAAAAACTAAGGGGGGTGGAAATGGGAGGGAGATGTGGAGCACTGGTGGGGTGGACTAGGATGGGAGTAGAAGACAGAAAACTGTACTTGAACAACAATTAATTTTTTAAAAGAGAATGTCAGGCAGCTGCTTTGTAAGGAACTGGTTAGCAGTGGCTGGCTTGCCCCAAGGGTGATTTGGGCCAGAGACTGAGTGGCTAAGTGGAAACTTATGCCCAAGCTTGTCTGATGTTGTATACCCAGGGGCTGAGTGGCTGAGTGGAACCACATGCCCAAGTGTGAGTCCACTTGTGCACCCAGAGGCTGAGTGGTATATGCTCTGCATCCAGAGGGTGAGTAGCTGAGTGGAACAGCATGTCTGAGCTTGATTTATGCTCTGTGCCCACAGACTGAGTGGCTGGATTGAGCGTGGTAGCTCACAGGGGACCTGGGCAGGAAGCTGGACAACTGTGAATATTGTGGCCCAGACCTGATCCCCATCATCTAAAAACCATAGGAGGGGAGAAAAGAGAACCTCAAACCCACTCTTCCTGTGGCATCCAGGAAGACCAGCAGAACTCATTTAACAGGTTTAAAGTCAACAGGAGGCTTATTTTTTTCTTTCTTCTCTCTTTTTTCCCCTTTTTTTCATCCCCCAGAAGAGACGATAAGACATGGAGTTGCTTGGAGTTACAAGGGATCCAGAGACAGATCCAAAGGGGAAGCACAAGGCTCAACCCAAAAACTGAGAAACTGAGATAAATGACACTTTGCTATATCATAGACCTGGCATTCTATTGTTTATGTGTATGATTATTATTTTCTTATTATTTTTATCACTTTTCTATCCTTAGTATTATTTTTATTTCTCTTCTATATCTTTAGTTTCCCTTGCTTTATTTCTCTGGTTAATTATATTGTTTGACTGCTTTTCCTTATTCTCTCTATACTTTATTTTAATTTTTCTTCTTTCACTTAACTCAGGTTCCAATAACACACTACTCTTGAATGTGTACTTTCTATTGTAGTTATCCAAATCATATATTTATTGTCAAGTTATTGTTGTTCCAGTAATATTATAAATAATTATTGTTCCATACAATTGTACATATCACACAGCAACCTTTCCTGATCTTACCCCACTTCACTTAATTCCTAAGCATTATTATTGTTGTGGTTAACTCTATTCTCTCTCACACTATGCCTACTTTCTATCCTTTACAATCACTATATCTCATCATCTAACTTTCCACAAGAGCTCTGTTTTCTGGATTCAGCTCACAATTTTCCTCCTTTGTAACAAGAGGATGAAAATTATCTCTCTTTCACCATTTATAAAAAGTGACTAGTTGTGTGAAATATCACAGTTAATGTTATACTTATCCAAAGGGTCTATTATCTCTTCTTTACTTGCTGGTACTTTAAGTCCCATAAAATACCCTGCTGCTGTCTTAATTCATTTTGCCTACCCCCAGGCACTGATCACATACAAGAATAGGTGGGAGCTGCAAACATCATTATTCTGGCTGGAGGAGAGAACCCACCAACAAAGGACCCACCAAAAGGTAAAAACCCAAGTACAGCAAGAGAGCCCACACAAATAGAAGAAAAGGCAAACCTAGAGCATGCAGAAAATGAGATCAAAGACCCACATCACTGAACTCCATAGACTCCTACCATAGAAGTTAACCCTACAAACAGCTAGCAAAGTGAAACATCAGGAAGCACAGAAACAAGCAAAAAGAGTTACCTAAAATGGAAAGACAACAAAATAACCTACCATCAAAAGGAATGGAAGACTCCCCACTAAAACAGATAAATGAAATAGAGGTAAGTAAACTATCAGATATAGAATTCAAAATAATGGTTATAAAGGTGCTCAAGGAACTCACAGACAACTACAAGGAACTGAGGGAGAAGTACAGCAGTATGAAAAAGGAATTAGGGACTATAAACAAAAACTAGGAAGAAATGACAGATAAATATCAGAAATAAAAAACACACTAGAAGGAATTATAAGCAGGCTGAAAGAAGCAGAGGATTGAATTGGCAAGCTCGATGACAAGGTAAAAAAAAAAGAAACACCCAGAAAGAGCAAGAAAAGGAAAAGAGAATTCAGGAGGAATGAAGAGGTGGTAAGAGAACTGCAAGACAACATGAAATGTAATAATATCCATTTAATTTAGGATAAAAAAGGAGAAGAAGAAGGGTAAGTGATAGAAAACCTGCTTGAGAAAGCAATGATAGAAAACTTCCCTAATTTGTTGACAGAAAAAGTCACAGAAATCCAGGAAACATAGAAATTCTCAATCAAGAGGAACCCAAACAGGCCCACGTTAAGATATATCACAATTAAAATGGCAAAATTCCAAGATAAAGAGGGAATCTTAAAGGCAGCAAGGAAAAAACAGGAAGTAACATAAAAGAAAGCCCCAATGAGACTAGAAGCTGACATCTTAATGGAAGTGCTCCAACCCAAAAGAGAATGGCAAGAAATATTCCAAGTAAGGAAAACCAAAGGCCTGCAATCAAGACTACTCTATCCACCAAGGCTCTCAATTAAAATGAAAGACCAAATAAGGAGTTTCCCACAAAAAAATAAGTCTAAAAGAATACATCTCCACCAAACAAGCTCAACAACGGATTCTAAAGAGGCTGTTTAAGACAAGGAAGAAAAAGAATGAGAGAGAGAGAGGAACACAGCTATGAAAAAATGACAATAAATAAGAACCCATCAGTAATAACCTTAAATGTAAATTGATTAAATTCTCCAAAAAAAGATATAGAATATCTGATTCCATAAGAAATCATGACCCACACATATGTTGCCTAAAAGAAACCCACCTGAGAACAAAAAACCTACAGGGACTGAAAGTAAAGTGCTGAAAACAAATGTTCCAGTCAAATGGACAGGAAAAAAGAAGCCAGGGTAGCAATACTAATATCAGACAAAACAGATTTCTCTTTTATATTTTATTTTAATTGTTCTTCAACTACAATTTTCTATCTTCTACTCTCATCCCAGCCCTACCCTACCGAGTGCTCCCCACCTCCCTCCTATTTCCACCCAACTTAGTTTGTGTCAAAGTGTCCTTTATACTTCTTCCTGTAAACCATTCCCCTTTTCCCCTTCAATTGCCTCCCTTCTACCCTCTGGTAACTATCAGCCTGTTTTCTATTTTAATGTCTTTGGTTATATTTTGCTTGCTTCTTTGTTTTGTTGTTTAGGTTCCTGTTAAAGGTGAGAAAATATCATATGTCTTTCACCACCTGGCTTATTTCACTCAGCATAATGTTTTGAGTTCCATCCAAGCTGTTGTAAAGGGTAGGAGCTCCTTCTTCCTTTCTGCTGCATAGAATTCCATTGTGTATATGTACAATAGTTTTTTTTTTTGATCCATTCATTTACTGATGGGCACCTAGGTTAATTCCAACACTTGCTAATTGTAAATTGTGCGGCTATGAATATTGGGGTGCATAGGATCTTTTGGATTGGTGTTTCGGGATTCTTAGAATATAATCAAAGCAATGGAATTGCTGGCTCAAAAGGTAGATCCATTTTTAGCTTCCTGAGAAAATTCCATACTGTTTTCCATAGTGGTTGTACCAGTCTGCACTCCCACCAGCAGTGAACTAGGGTCCCCTTTTCTCCACAACCTCTCCAACACTTGTTGTTTGTTGCTTTGTTTATGATGGCCATTCTTACCGGTGTCAACTGGTATCTCATTGTGGTTTTAATTTGCATTTCTCTGATGGCTAGCAATATTGAGCATCTCCTCATGTGTCTCTGAATCCTCTGTATGTCGTCCTTGGAGAAATGCCTGTCCAAGTCCTTTGCTCATTTTTTAATTGGGTTGCTTGTCTACTTGGAGTGGATTTGTGTAAGTTCTTTGTATATTTTGGAGATTAAACCCTTGTCTGGGGTTTCATTGGCAAATATGTTTTCTCATATAGTTGGTTCCATTTTTATTTTAATGCTGTTTTCTTTAGCTGTGCAGTAGCTTTTTATTTTAATGAGATGCCATTTGTTTATTCTTTCCTTTATATACCTTGCTCTGGGGGACATATCAGTAACAATGTTGCTGCGTGAGATATCTGAGATTTTCCTGCCTATGTTCTCCTCTAGGATATTAATGGTGCCACGGCTTCTATTTAAGTCTTCTATCCATCTCGAATTTCTTTTTGTGTATGGTGTAAGTTAGTGCTTGAGTTTCTTTTCTTTTCTTTTTTTTTTTTTTTTTT
>PVKM010025441.1:0-19949 GCA_004027735.1 Carollia perspicillata | reverse complement strand
CTCTCCTCCCACTCCCCTGTTCCTAACCTTCCATGTGACCTCCATTTCTGTGGCTCTGCTCCTGTTTTAGGTGACCACTTAGTCTGCTTTTGTTTTAGGTGTGGATGTTAATAACTGTGAGTTTGCTGTCCTTTCACTGTTCATATTTTTTATCTTCTTTTTCTTAGATAAGTTCCTTTAACATTTTATATAGTAAGGGCTTGGCGATGATGAACTCCTTGAACTTGATCTTATCTGAGAGGCACTTTATCTGCCCTTCCATTCTAAATGAAAGTTTGCTGGATAGAGCAGTCTTGGATGTAGGTCTTTGCCTTTCATGACTTGGAATACTTCTTTCCAGCCCCTTCTTGCCTGTAAGGTTTCTTTTGAGAAATCAGCTGACAGTCTGATGGGAACTCCTTTGTAGGTGACTGTCCCCTTATCTCTTGCTGCTTCTAGGATTCTCTCCTTCATTTTAATCTTGGGTAATGTAATGATGATGTGCCTTGGTGTGTTCCTCCTTGGGTCCAACTTCTTTGGGACTCTCTGAGCTTCCTGGACTTCCTGGAAGTCTATTTGCTTTGCCAGATTGAGGAAGTTCTCCTTTATTATTTGTTCAAATAAGTTTTCCACTTGTTGATCTTCCTCTTCCCCTTCTGGTACTCCTATAATTTGGATGTTGAAATGTTTAAAGATGTCCTGGAGGTTCCTAAGTCTCTCCTCATTTTTTTTTGAATTCTTGTTTTTTCATTCTTTTCTGTTTGGTTGTTTGTTTCTTCCTTCTGGTCCACTCCATTGACTTGAGTCCCAGTTTTCTTCCCGTCACTACTGGTTCCCTGTGCATTTTCCTTCATTTCACTTAGCATAGCCTTCATTTGTTCATCTAATTTGCGACCAAAATCAACCCATTCTGTGAGCATCTTGATCACCAATGCTTTGAACTGTGCATCTGATAGGTTGGCTATCTCTTGCTTGTTTAAAAGTATTGGCTCTGGGGCTCTGAGCTTTTCTTCTGTTTGAGTCATTTTTGGTCAGGTGGTGCCTGTTACGTATGAGGGGTGGAGACTTAGGTGTTCACCAGGGCGGGGCAAGCTAGTCGCAGGGTTGTGATGCTATATGTGGGGGCGGGGTCAGAGGGGGAACAATGGTGCCTGTTCCGTGCTCTCTTGGATTTGCATCCCCTCTGCTGCCTCCCACAAGCAACTGGGCCCCCCTGGCGCTGGTTCCCAGGTGGGTGGGCCTCTGAATGCTCCGGGACCTTGCAGGTCTCCCCAGTGACCTCTCCTGTGAGGCTGGGAGCTTCTCCCAGCACCTTTTCAATTCGTGTTTTTAGGCTTTATTTCCCACTGCTGGGGCCCTGGGCTGTGTGGCCCATCTCACTGCCCACTCTTGCCTAGTTTATCTGCGCGAGAATGTGTGTCGTGGTCGGCCAACTGCCCTGCGTGCTCTGCGTGCTCTGCTCGTCTCCTCCTCGTGTCTGCGGTCTGCAAGCTCCACACCGCCTATACTCTCCCTGCACTCCTGAGCCTGGCAGCCACCGTGTTTTTGTGCCGAGTTCCCTCTCCGCTGGCTGCCGACTCTGCCCCTCTTACTGGTCCGGTTGAATGGTTGTCGGACTTCCCTAGTTCAATTTTCTGTGTTCTGGTTGTGTTATTGTTTGTAAATATTTGTTGTCCTTAATCTTGGTTGTGAGAGGAGGTACAGTGTTTCCACCTACACCTCCATCTTGGCCGGAAGTCCCAGCTTTTCATTATTTTTATTTGCCTGTTCCATTGTGGAGATTTAAAAAGAAGATTTTATTAATTTATGTTTAGAGAGAAGGGAAGGGAGGGAGAAAGAGAGGGACAGAAATGTGGATCGGCTGCCTCTCGCAGGCCCCAGCCCGGGACCTGGCCCCAAACCCCGGCATGTGCCCTGACTGGGAATGGAACTGGCAGTCTTTTGCTTTGGAGGACATGTCCAGCCTGATGAGCCACACCAGTCAAGGCCAAATGTGGAGATTTTGCTTCTTCATTTGTGTTTTTTATGTTTTACTGTAGTGACCTAAGTTGTTATTTTCATTCTTTTCACTAAATAATCTTTTAGTCTACAAATGATACCACCACATCCAATGGCTGTGTCATCACCTGCCAGGAGGTCTGGGCTCATTTCCAACTCCTGTCCCACGTGTGGGGTACGAGCAAATTCTAAGTGCACTCCACTCTTAATGTTTGCTTTTCTGGACTTAACTGAGAAAAGGTTTATAAACAATGAAAGCTTTTGGTGTCTCTTGATCATTACTCTGAGGTTATAAACAGAAAACATTTATGGATTAAGCTCTGTAGCTTGATACAAATCCTACTTTTAATATTTCTTCAGAGGTTTTACCAAAATAATACCCCTAGAATTCAAACTGAACATCATTTTAGCTGGGCTATAGCTTCTCTAATTTTTATTTCAACATCTGGATATAGCTTTTCTAAAACTACTTTTATTAAAAATACTTAAGTATTACTAAAAGAAATAAATTTTGGTGTAGCTCTAAGCTGAAAGCAAAATGCATAGATTTTGATCTAAAGGACATTGAAACAGAATGCACAAATATCTTTCTAGATGCGAAATGCTCTTCATGTGGGGGTCATAAGGTCTGAAAGAAATCCTGTACACATACATATCTATTGTGTAGAAAAAAATAGCTGTTGTTTATTGTGGGTTATCATTAGATCATGGGTGAGTTCAATGTTTTCATTTTTGTTTGCATGTTTGCGCTCCAGTTAAAAAAAAAGCCAAGACAAAATAGAAATATGAAATATAGGCATCCTTCTCTACATGTAGTTAAGGTCAGAGTAGCAAAGCAACCAAATTCTGGAACTGGAAGAATCAGCCCGACCTGGGAATGAGTTACAAATGCAAATTCTTGGGCTGACCCCAGGCTTGCTAAATTAGAAACTGGGGTTGGGGCCCCAAATCAGCTCTAACAAGCCCTCTAGGTGATTCTGAAGCATCCTGAAATTGGGAAACCACTGCTCAAAAGAAGAGCACAGAGACAAGCTGGCCCATTTGGCAAACCCTCAAGAGATTCATTCTGGGAATAGGTGTTTTGTTTGATAAGTTTGGTTTTTGCTCCTCCTCACCCCCCTTCATCTTGCCCCAAATGAAAACTATACTAATAATCCTCAACCTTGTCTGGGAGTTTTTTTTAAATGTCTCCCTCCAGATGGGTCCCAGGCATCCAGGTGTTTCTGTTGTGCACCAGGGCTGATAAATGCAGTTCTATATTCAGGTACTTTTGTGGTTGAGACATGATTGTTAGCACCTGCCCCCAAATTCTTTTGGTTATTTCCTGCAAGCCTTGTGAAGCAGAACTTGGTAGTGACTGCTTGTCCAGATCTAAAGGTGTTTCCTGAGGACGGACTTGGCCTTTCTTGCAGGTACCTCTGCAGACCACAGCAGTGCACAGAGCTGGGCCACTACCTCCTGGCGCGCACACAACCTGAGGGCCAGCTCCTGGGCCACACATCAAACACCGACTCTGCTGCCCATGCCGGATGCCAAGTGAGAAAATGTGAGTTCAACTCTTTGGTTTGGTACACAGAGAGGATGTCAACCAATGCTAACTGTCCTTGTCTTCATTATCTAAAGCATATGGATCCCTTTTCATTTAAGCTCACAAAACACCTGCTTGGAAGGCCCATCTTGGTAGTTTCATCCTAAATTCTCTGCCCTTGTGCCCCAACTTCACTGCAAAATCCAGGAGAGACCCCTCACATTCATGAGAAATGTTCTAAGCGAATGGCTCTTAAAGTATGGTAGTGGTGGTGGTGGTGGTGGTGGTAGCAGGTGACCTCAGTGTGAGTATCACCCGGAAACTTTTTAGAAATGCCAACGCCTATTAGCAAAATAAATTATAATAAATAAAGAGGTCAGGAGGAAACCTTTAGAGGCCATGGCTATGTTTATGGCACAGATGGTCATGATGGGTCCACAGATAATTACTTATCTCCAACTCACCAGGCTGTATATATTAAGTATCTACAGCTTTTTGTATGTCAATCATACCTCCATAAAGTGGTTTTAAAAAGCAAGAAATGCCAAGTGTTGGAGCCCACCCTTTAGCTTCTATATCAGAACTCAGAAGGTGGGGCCCGGCCATCCGTGTGTGATTCTGACGCCTGGTCACAGCTGAAAACTGCTGCTGTGAGCTCCTGCCTCTCCACTGTTAGAAAGGCTGAACCTCAGGCCCCAGCCCAGGCCAACTGGACGAGAATCCCCAGGCCGTTGGGATGCACGGCAGAGTTTGAAAGGCATTGCTCTAGCCTCCCTCCCTGCAGTTAGAACACCAGAAAGGTGCTTCCTTAGATCTCAGCTCTTCAGCTCTCCACAGAAATGCCATCACAAAACAATTGTTTCACATTGGAAACAGGGGCTTAAAAGACCTTTCTGTACCTGTGGGAAACAATTTCTACTGCCATTCACCACCCCCTTGGTTAAAAAGTCATCCTGTCAATTTCCTTAAAGTTTAGAACAAGTGCATGTGTTTTTAAAAAAGAAGTTGAAGATATCAAACTCATTATACGCAAGTTACCAGGACACTTAGATTTTTACTTCAATTTTAAGAAATACTCTTAGTTTAGATTCTCTCACACAGCTTTCCCTTCTCATTCTTCAAGTGATCTTCGTGTTTTAATTCTTGTTTTAACAATTTTTTTGTGGCTGCATTTAAAAAAAATTTTAAGTGGCCTTGAATATTGTATGAGAAGTTAAGGGGTTGGTATGAAATAAGGGTCTGTGTGATGCTTCGGAACACCTCTGCCTGCACGAAGCAGAGTGATTTCAAGGGCTCGGCTGAAATCTCTCCTGCTCCTGGAAGCTTTCCTGACGGTGCTTCACCTCGGCTGTAATTAATATGGCCTTGGGTAACATTCGTTATTTGTCATTCTAACATATAGCACAGATTGCCCAGCGTTTTATGAGTTAATGTCCATAGTGTTTAAACTGTATAGGAACACAGTACACACTCAGATTATTATCCTTACCATTACCATTATTATTGTCATTTTTTGTATATACCTATATGTCATTCCTACTAGACTGTAAGCTTCTTTGGGGTGAGGGGAGGGACTTATTTATTGTTGGATTCTTGAGTGAGACTGGTTTATGTTGCACTTTCAAGAGGTTCTGTCTTTAAAAAAATATTTATTTATTTTTAGAGAGAGGGGAATGGAGGGAGAAAGAGGGAGAGAAACACCAACCAGTTGCCTCTCACACGCACCCCAACAGGGGATCAAACCTGCATCCCAGGCATGTGCCCTGACTGGGAATTCAAACCGGTGGCCTTTCATTTTGCGGAGCTTAGCCCAACCCACTGAGCCAACATCAGTCAGGGCAAGAGGTTCTTCCATAAAACATTAATGAGAGTAAACATGAGAATGCTTTGATAAGGACAATGTGGCTTATTGACATTATTGGAGCATCAGGTCTCAGCCCACCTTAAACAAAGAGAGAGGCTGCTGTGCCAACAAGAGTGGCACATCCCTCAGTCTCAGTCCCAGAAGGCATCAGAAAGAAAAAAAAAAGGAAGTGAAGGATAAATGTCACCGAAGTTGTGAGTGAAACTCAGTTCAGAAGAAACGCTGACCAAAACCAAAATGGAACCAACTGGAAATGTTAATGGTCATTTTTAGTAAGTCACAAGAATTTGAAAAAAGGCTATTTTAATAAGTAGAACAATTTCATTTTCCATATAGCCTAGGAAATTGATATTTAGAAGGTTTCTTTTACATAGTCTCAGGGCAATTTTGCACCTTTTGTGGGGAGAAAGCAGTATGGTTTCACCTTCAATCACTTCTGGGGGAAAAAAAAGGAAGCAAATGGGACAGTTTCTTAAGTTATGTTTACAAGAGAAAAACATTGGATGCCATATGTGGGGTAATCTGACATAGTATTCTGAGAAACAACTAGTTCACACAAGAGAAGAAAATTAAGCAAAGAATCAGGTTTGCGTGGTAGGTAGAAGCAGGTTCATGGTGAAACTAATGAAGCCTGAGTTCGAGCCCTGCCCTTAGCCCCAGCCTCTTCCAAAGCCCCAAGAGGGACCCTAGCAATTTTGTGTTTATACTTTTGCATCAGCATTCCTAAATGAGCTTCCCGAATTGTAGAAGTTCTCAGGCTCTATAAAATAGGACCAAGCTCCTGATGAAATGCCTCTGTCTTTCTGTAGCTCTTGCTTTTTGGATTTACTTTTTTTTGCAATCATTTAGCTCTGCTTTGCTACATAAGGTGATAGATACAACAGCTAGGACATTTGATGGTGAGGAAGAAGGTCCCTGCAGAGCTGCTAGGAGGAGAGAGAGATCATCACAGCTCAGTTCAAAGTGATGAAATGTAGGTACCAGGATGCTTTATTTCAAGGATTATCACTATCCTTCCACGGTAGTGATTCTCAACCATAGGTCATCTCTCCCTACCCCTTCCCAGACATCAGGCAGTATCTGGAGATATTTTTGGTGTTGTAAGTGGGTGGGGAGAGTTGCTATTAGCATCTAATGGGCAGAGGCCAGGAATGTTGCTAAATATCCTGCAATATACTGCACATGCCCCACTCCTGCTGGCAAAGAATGACCTGGCTCCAAATATCGAAAGTGCTGTTGTTGAGAAATCCTGGTTTTCGGTAGTCAGGTTGTCAAAATGAGATAATGAGCAAACAGGATAAGGTAACTTCTCAAAGGCATGTTGCAGTTTGGTCTCCCTCACAAGTCACTCTTCGGTACATTATCTGGCTCTTTCTTCCTCAGTAACTTCCACTCCCACCTCTCCACACGTGCAAAGACAGTGGCTGTAACCAAAACGATGGTGAAAACCTGATTCTAGGGCTGATGTTTGAGAAACAGGGAGTCCCTTGTATAGTGGCAGAGAAGGGGCTGGAAATGACCTCAACACTTTGTTGAGCAAAATCCTGGTCAAAAGGCCAGCTTCCCTAAAACTAAATCAGCCACTTTCTCCGACAATTGGAATATCAATGTGATATTGATGGAAATGTCCACACCTTGAAAATGTGGATCCTACTCTCAGGCTGCTGAGCCCCACTAGTTCAAGTCCCAGAGTTACCAATAGATTGCCCCAATTCTGCCCTCTGACCTCAGCTTGTCCTTCACTGCCTCTTGGCCTTCCTTCTAGTCACCTTATTGTGTATCTGTCTTATTCCCATGGTGGCTCACTTCCCCCAAGACCCCAAATCACTGTCTCCCTGTTTCCCTTCTGTAGATGCCCTTGTCTCGTACGTTCCTGAGCCAAATAACAACATGTCATGGGTCCTATCAGTCATACAGCAGCCACGAGCACTGCGCCAGTGCAACACACACGCTTCACCTGCAAGGCAGGTATCAACAATCCTGTTCTGCAGATGATGAACCCAGAGTTTAGAGAGGCTTTTAACTTCTTCCAAGTCACAATGCAGGCATTTGGTCCCAGGACTGCCCGTCTCCAGTATGAACTCCCTATGCTTCTCTCTTCCTTGAAAATCTGTGTCTGACTTGATCCCCAGGTCTAAGGGGAAGAAAAATTCTTTCAAGTCAGTTTCTCCCCCATCTTGATCTTGGTTTCTTCCAGCCTCCCACTGCACCTCACTCCATTCGCTATCCCCTCCCTCTCCCACGTAGCTCAGGGCCCCTCCTTCACTGCCTCCTTCCCCTACGAACGCACTCCATCCTTTCTGCTTCACCAGCACACTCCCGATTCAGCTGCCTCCTTCACTTCACTGTCAACTTGTCAAAAGGGAGAGTGTCTCAGTTTAGTCACCTCTTCGGCTGCCTCACGCACTCCTGGCCTCTCCAGCCACCTACTCCATGAGCAAAGCCTTGCTCCCTTCCTTGGCCATGTATCCTTGAGTCTCCTCTGCTCCCTCCTGGATGGACACAATGTCCATCTCCTACCCTTTTGTTTCTCAGTGCCTGGGACAGTGGCCTAAATAGCAAAGGAGATGATGATGACTTCACACTCAGAACTGGGCAGAAACCAGACAGGCAGTTCCCAGGGGCCAGGGAGACAGCTGAAGCAGGGCTCCCAGGGAAATTCCTTTGGGCTGGAGTTCTGTTCAGCAGAGTGACGACACACTATTGCCATTTTTAGAGCAGTGATTACCAAATGGAAATACCCTATTTCACCAGAGACTGAGAGGCGAAGTCACTAGCTTCATATCTAAATGTCACTCACATCTTCACTGTAACCGAGGCTCTGAGAAACAGAAACACATGACTACATGCTAGGGGATTCAATTCCTGTTTTCCCTTCCTGTTTGTCCTCTGTTAAAATAAAAAAAAATACCTAAAAGAACCTCCTTGGTTTTGTTACCCTGACAATATTTTACTATTACATATGTGAAGATAGAATGAAATGAAACAATAAATACTTGTTGAGCTATTGTCATCGAATGTTAATATTTTTAAAAGGCAAGTAGGTAATAAGTGAGCACTAAATCTATCTCTATCTGTCTATCTATCTATTTATCTATCTATCTATCTATCTATCTATCTATCTATCTATCTATCTATTCATTCCTTAATTCTGTCAAGGAGGAAGAAATTTTCCTCTATCCTTTTAGGCTCTTCCGGCTGGTCTAGAAATTACCGCTCTCACTTCCAACAGACCGGGCAGGCAGAGATCCAGGAGACTGACATGGTAAGAAGTTGACCTTCTGCCAGGGCTGGTCAGGTGTCCCAGGACACTGCCCCAGAGTGAGCAGCATCCCTCCTGTTAAGTTGGTCTCACATTGGGGCCACCTATTGGGTAGGAAGAAATTTTCCTCTCTCTTTCTAGGTTCCTGTGGCTGATCAAGAATTAAACTGATGTGAGACAAATTAACAGGAGAAAATAACCACATTTAATTATGTACATATATACCAGGGAAAGGTTCCATGAGAATATGGGGTCCCAGGCTAACATAGGCAGTTGAAGCTGATATGCCATCTTGAGCTAAGTGGATGGGGGTAGTGGTTTGGGACTTCCAAGGGGAGGAAGGCAATTCACATGCAAATGGAAATGCAGAGACAATGGGACACCAAACGGACACAGATCTCCAGGCTTTGCTGGGTCTCCTCCGCCACACCTACTTCATATTATACTATGGTTATCTATGGTGATTGCTCCCTTGCTGGAATAGGCCCTCTAAATTATTTTAGTCAGTAAGGGGGAGGGTCAAAGTTTCTTCTTGAGCCTTTTGTTTCTTAAAAACAAAATAATCCTCATGCCAGACAGACATACTTTGGAGTGGCATATTTTACTTCCCTACCATTCAACAAATATTTACCAAAACTGTGCTAAGTCCTTGGACAAGAGAGACACAGTACCAGTCCTCAGGGAGTATAGTCTAATCTGGCACTTGCAGTTCAGTGTGACGGGTGCTGGATAACAGAGATGTAGGGTGTGGTTGGTATATTTATGTAGACACTCACCCCAGACTTGCGGGGTGGCTGGTCAAAGGCAGTTTCCAGGGGAAAGTAACATCTAAGGTAAAAACTGACTATGTTAGGTGAAGGTGGATGCGTGAAATTGGGGGAAAGGGTTGTCCTAACTAGAGAGAATAGCATTCTAGAAGCCTCATGTCAAGGGAGAGCAAGACACAGAAACAGAAGAGAGTTTTAAAAAACTGAGAAGTTCATTCTCACTGGATCAGAGGAGAGGGGAGGAAGAGAGACAGATCACCATCACTGTCATAACTAATACCTGATGTACATAAAGTGAGTGCTGTTTTTACCTCCACCTTGTAGATTTGGGAACTGAGGCACAGTGAGGTTAAAGTAACTTGCCCAGGGTTACCTAGCTAATATCTGTGCCTTTAACTGACACAGTACTGCCTCCCATCTGGCCTTTGAGATAGTTTTCCATGCTCCCTCCAAGCAAAGGTTTAGAGGCCCCAGGAGAAAAGACTACGCTGAGGCACTGATTTTATATTAGTAGGAAGTCTGAGTGGAAATATTAACCAAAGAAAGCCTACCCTTCCCTTCCTGCTCCCCTCCATAAGTCAGATGAAGGTAAAGGTACTGTGCTTATGAAGGGGAGAAGATGATATGTTTTGAGCACCCGAACTAGAATGGAGGGAGACATGTTAGGGTAGAGGCCCAGCTGGGCCCCACCACCCCAGGGGAATAAGTAGTCAGTATATAAGGGACTACCTAGTCATTTAATCAGAAACATCTTCTTGGACTGAAGAAGTTGCTATGAATCACTAAACTCTTAATTTTCTATCAGAGAGTGACTGAGGCTCTTGAAAGTTACACATTAGAAGGTTTTCCCCCCTCCAATTACTAATGACATAAATGAAAATCACACAAGTTGACTCAAGGGGTAAGTTGGTTTATTCAGAGGTAGAAGAGTTTTGTTTAATTCAGTGGCTGATCAGAACAAGCAAAAGCTTCATGTCTCCTAAGGGGGGAATCAAAAAGGGTTGAATACCAAAACTCTGCAATCAAAGACTTTAAAGTAGTAAAGTGTGTGGAAATTTCTCCCAAGCATGGTGCATGGTGATAACACTTTCCAAGACCAGATAAGCTCTCATGGACAATTACCTATGCGTTACATTAAACCTTGAGCCAATGAGAAATCTAACATTTGTTCATGACTAATTCTTCCCAGATAAAAGTATTTCAGTTTGAAAAGCACTTTATATTGCCCTTCCTGAACTACATACTCACATTTCCTGTTTCATCCCCGTTGCCTTCTTCCTTCTTAAGGTAGCAGGTAGGGATAAGTAGGTCTTTTAGCTGCTGAGACTGGCTTTGATGAAATGCTTACCTCTAAGACCTCCTGTAGTGAAATGAATAAGGACTGAGCTATTTTCCATGTTTATTTCCAACACTGGTGAAGTTGATGGTTTCTGTGTATCTAACTAATTGAATTTGTTTGGAGAAGCTGATAGCCAGCGATGGCCAGTGTGAATGTAGGAAGGATGTGTGTGCTGCAAACCCTTGTTTATCAAGTAACGAGGGAACTCTGAGGCATGTGGGAATTGGATATGGCTTATCAATTTGTCCTCTCTACTCAAACCGTTCCCCATCCCCCTCACCAAATTAAAAAAAAAAAAAAGGACAATAGATTGATTTGCCCTTTCCCTATTGCTTAAAAATCCTTCTTCCAGTTGGCCAGATCTGATTTTGCTCTTTGTCTCAGGCACAGGGGTAGAGAGCTTGGTTAACAACTTCTGTTTGGTGAATCACTGTATAGGCAATTAGTTGATTCATCGCCTTGAAAATTCAGAAATGTCATTTATATAATGACTACTACTTTTTTCTTTGGGACATAGACTGCCCTTGCTCTTAGGTACATATTGTGGTCAGAACACAACCATTAGCCATGAGCCTTTATCTTTGTTTGCCTCTTTGTTGCCTTTGGGTCTACTTGTCACAGTAGCTAGAACATGTATGATGAGGTGCTTCTGCCTTGGGGCCATTAAGGGGTGATTGAGGGGAGGAGGAGAAGGGAAGTAAGTGACTAAACAAACTCAGCTCTAACCAAGGGAATGACTGAACGAACCCTACTCTGACCAAGCCCATGGCTTCCAGAGTGCTGAAAGAATGAGCATGCCATGGTGGTTCTCGTTCCACAAATATTTATTCATTCAAACAAATAGAGCTGTTCATGAGCCACACCTTAGGAAGATGCAGATGCGACTCTGAGAGCTCACCCCAAACCGGACCCAGCAAAGGTGCCAAAAAGACCTGAGCCTCATTTACAATCAGCAGCTGCTTCCTCTTTTCACATGACACAGTGGTTGGAGTTATCTTTCACACTTCTTAGGCCTCAATTTGCCTATACTGATAACTATAAAGGGACAGAATTAAAATGACATAGACAAAAGGCGGGGTTCATTGGAAGTCTCATATAACAGAAAAAAGGTTCATCAGCTCAATCACAGGAAGGGCAGGGCATCAAATATGAGAGAACTAGAGAATCTCTTTCTCCCTCTTCGTTCTCCCCATCCCACAATCCTTCTTTTGCTAATCTCTGCTTTCTTCTCTCCCAGCAGATTGGGGTCTGCCCCACAATGGTAGTGTCGTAGCCTCTCGTTTCCCTTTCTGTCCCTCCCTTTCTTTCTCTGTCTCTTTGGTGGGCTCACCCCCTATTGACCATTAAAAGCTGGCGTTTCTTAAGGCTCTATCCTAGCACCTCTTACTCCCTTCCTCAGGGATCTCGTTCATGCCCACAGCTTCAATCACCAGAGCATTCACAAATTGATTCTCCAACACAGGACTTTCCCCAAGCTCCAAGCCTGTGTATCCAAATGCCTCCACAGCATCTACTCTTGGGAAATCTCAAAGGCATCCCTTTGAGAAACGTGTCCCTTCTTTCTGGCTGACTGAATCCCCATATTGGAAGTAGCAATGTACCCAGCTGAAAAGATGACATTTTTCCAGCGTTCCTTGCAGCCAGGGGTGACAATGAGATGTTCGCAGAAGTCATTGAGAAGAACTTCTAGGGAAAGTCCTTTACAAAAGACTGACTCAGCTGGAAGTTCTGCCATTTTCGCCTTATGCCTTTCTTCTGCTGCTGCCTGGAATATGGATGTGATGGTGCTGCAGGGGTCACCTGGAGAGTATGAGGAGAGTATGAGGGGACCAGCACTGAAAATGGCAGAGGAATGGTGGAAAGAGCTTGGGATAAAGATGCCTACTTTCTACCTATGGACGACTTCTGGGTGAGAAATGATAAATTTCTATCTTGTCGAAGCCACTCCTATTTCCGGTCTCTATAACTGCAACCAAACACAGTTCCTAACAGATATAATGGCTTCCTATGTCCCCATCCTCATCTGGCACCCGACCCCAATCCACCCTTCTCTCTCTCTCTAGTCACACTATCCTCTCTCCCTTTACTCATCGTGCTTCTCTTGCCACTTATTTGTCTCACATGGCATTTCCGATGTCTGCATCTCAGCACAGCCATCACTTCTCAGGGAAGCTATGCTCACTTCACACGGGCAATTTCCCATCACAGGCTCTCAAAGCACCACCAGCTTCTCCTTTGTAGTAACTGTCCTTATTGGCATTTTATAGTCCAGTGTCCCTCCTACCAGGTTGTAAGCTCCATGGAAGCAGGGATTGTGTCCTTTCCTTTTATTACCATCGCATCCTTTATACCTAAGTACTCACCTGTAAGAAGCAAAGTGCTGACCGAATGACGGAGCCAGCCTTTCAGAGTCCAAGCAGAGCATGACTTGCGGGTGTGTTGGAGTAGGCTCCTGTCCGCTTACAAGAGCTGACTGCACCTCTCTTCCCAGCTCCACATTCAGTGATGCCACATTGGCAGCTTGAAATTAGTCATAGCGGGAGTGTTTAAACTAGAGAAATTGGCAAACAAATTAGGGCTCTTTTCTTCTTTTTTCTTGGAGCATCACACAAACTCACAGCAGGAGGAGGTAGTGTCAGAGTCCAAATATGATTCCCTGCCTTCCACTGCACAGTAATTTAGGCTGTGGTGAAACCATTTTAAACATTTAGTAGCATGCCACTGAGCATAAGCCAAACTCTCAGAGAATCACAGAGATTCACAGAGAATCACAAGTTTTCTTGAAAACATAAGTAATATGGTGGCCTTTTGGATCCTGCCTGAGGTAGTTGGGAAAAGATGCTGCTGATCTCCCTGAGATGCAGTGTGATTTGTGGTACTCATGAATGTTTCCTGGCAATTGACTTCCATGAAGCAGAATCTCATCAATGATGTAATTTGAGGGTGATAGAGGTGGTGGGATGTGGCCAGTCAGCACTTCTTGCTGAAACTGCCATGGTCAGAGACTACTTACCAGGTGCTAGTGACAAATGGTAAAGACACCCAAGACCTCCTCCCTCGCCTCTGAGAATGGAGCATCATAGGACAAGTACAAATTATGTTGGTTAGCACCATAGGTCAAATATAAGTTATGTATGTAATTCTGATCCCCTGCTTTCTACCACTCTAGTGGTTAGGGAGGGCTTAATTCAGATGACGAGTCTCCGAGATCGTGGACTGTCTTAGTCATCCTCATATTTCTCACAGTCTCTGATCCAGTGCCTAACATACAGGCAATCTCTCACTTGACACAGGCTTTTGAATTAATGTGCCCCATGAAAGGGAACCCAGAAAGTTTACACAGTTAGATCCCCTCCTCACCCTAGGCCTTGTCCGTAATGTCTTATTTTTCTGGCACCTTCTGTTATTCTGCTAAACGCAGCTTGGGGGAACTCTGAAAGGCTGTCCCTGAGCTCTGAAGACTGGGGGAATGCCCGCATTGAGCAGCATATCCAGCACCGGTCCTTCAGGTTGTTCTACCCACCCTGTCTATTGTGAGCATCTTTATCTCATTCATCCCTCCAGCGCCAGCCCCTGATACAATGTTTGGCCCCCCAAAAGGTGCCCAATACATAGTCAATGTGTGAATGAGGGGCTGAAGCTAGTGCAAACAGGAATTTAAATTTCAGGAGAGCTTGGAGAAAGCCACACGGAAGCTCCTTCTGCGTGCCAGACATATGAATGAAGCGTAGCAAAATATGCCACCCCAAAATATGCCACCCCAAAATATGCTACTTTCGTAAAAGGATTATTTTGAGCTGATAGCAATTGAGAAGAAGCAGATAAAAGAAAAGCTCTCTGTCTCCCCCTATTTGCCTAAAAGCAGGGAAGGAATTCCTAAAGGTTTCCCTCTCCCCTCTCTACCGGGAAGGACGGACGGAAGTTAATTACTAGAGACAGCTCTAGACCCTTAGCAGCCCAGAGATGGCACCGCAGGAAACTACATAAGGAACTTTACTAACAAGCCTTTGTCTTCCATTAGTGCCCTCATATATTTGCCTTCCCACAATCTGCTGCCTTAAAGACTCAGAGTCCTTTTCTTGCCACTTCTCTGAAAGCGCACTGCTCATTTGTTAAAGTGCTGTATAAGCCCAAGTCTGAACCACCCCTGTGAGTTAGTCATCACTGGGTGCTTTCACGTGTATGCCCAATGTACATTTTAATAAAGTTTTGTTCTTGTTAATCTTCTTTTGTTGTCTAATTTATAGGGCCCCAGTTATAGAACCTAAGAGGGTAGAAGGAAAAAGATTTTTTTCTTCCCCAACCCCCCCAAGCAATGGTACAGTGTCTATACAAGCTCTCTTTCCTTTGATCCTTAAGATAACCCCCTGTAGTAAATTCTATTATTTCCATTTTAGAAAGAAGAATATG
This sequence comes from Carollia perspicillata, assembly GCA_004027735.1. Lineage (NCBI taxonomy): Eukaryota > Metazoa > Chordata > Mammalia > Chiroptera > Phyllostomidae > Carollia > Carollia perspicillata. The sequence goes on along the minus strand of PVKM010025441.1, from coordinate 4,802 downwards.
AAGATCAGAACTGTTAAGAAATTTACCCAAAGTCACACAGCTCACGACTGGAGGGGATAGTATTAGGGTCCAGATATGACTCTTTGCCTTCCACTGCACAGCGATTTAATCTGTGCTGGAAGCAAAGCACTCAGTTGCCACAATTAAAAGCTGCTTAGTCTCAAGGTTCCTTTGTTTGCCTCTTTTCCTTGCCTCCAACATCACAGCCTTTATCCTGGGGCCAATTTTTCAGAAACATTTTGCTATATGTGTTCCATTTAGTACAGACCTTTAGGTTTATGAAAGGGGAATGTGGACCTAGAAGCTAACGGAGCCAGTGAATACCTTCTGCTGGAACTCTTGACCAGTGTGTCAGGGTGTAGTTCCAGGACGAACTGTGTCAGCATTACCTGAGAAACAATCTTACCAGAAGGCTGTCTCTGGGAAGGACCCTTACCAGGAGTAGGTCTCTGGGCAGGACCCTAAAATCTGCATCTTTACCGGACAGCCAAGGCTGATTTTTTTTGTTTTTGAGGAGCTTTCAAAAACCTTTTTAAAATTTAATATATAATGTACACAGAGTTAAGTGCATACATCTTAAGCATATATCATATTTCGCTTTGTTTAATGTACACTGACATTTTTGTGTGTATTTTACATGGGATTATTACACCCACCATTATAACCATGGTATGTAATCATTATACCCATTTAAAATGCACATCTTTATTTTTCCCTCAAAAATTTGGGGAAAAAAGTGCATATTATACATGGGGAAAATACATTAGTTAGAATTTTTTATATAATCACACTCATTTTAACCTGCTGCATAACTATCACTCAGATCAGGATAGAGAAGAAAAGTTTTCCAGAGGTAACTGCTACTACTCTGACCATCACCATGGACTAATTTTGCCTATTCTTGAACCCCATAGACGTGGAACCCCATACAGTAAAAGCTCTTTCATGTCTGTTCTCTTTTATTCACATTATGTTTTTGCAATTTGTGCATGTTGTTATGTGTGGCAGTGGTTTGTTCCTCTTTGCTGTCGGTGATATTCCATTGTATGAATACAGCCCGATTTATTGATCTATTCCCTTTTGAAGATCACCTACATTGTTTCCAGTTTGGGGCTATTATGAATGAAGCAGCCGTGGACACTCTTGTCCCGGCCTTTTGGTGGACATAAGCACTCCTTCCTCTTGGGTAATTACTTAGGGTATGAAATTGCTTCAGGCTTAAGGTTTGACTGCAAGAGGATGGGAGTTTATACACAGCCACAAGCAAGAGATGCAGTGTTGGGGCAGGGTGTCAGCAACCACCACCCGAAAGGAAGAAAGTACCAGGCTGGGTACCCAGTCTGCTTCTTCTAACTCATGTGTTCTCAACAGGTGATATTGGGTGTGTGAAAAATATCTTAGCTATTGCAGTGGTTTGTGGCCCTGAGACATGCTGCTATACAGTAATGTCAGGAGGAGAAGGGTGATTGGGAAGAACATCTGAGAAGTCTCCTTAGGGGTGGGTAATAATGAAAACAGCTTGAGAAACATCTAGCTAAACCTAGATGTTCTCATATCTCCAAAATTGGGAACCTGAGGTGATCGCCATGCTTTTTGGTCAAGGAAGGTATCTTGGGAATAAGCAACACTACCCAGAGATGCCCACGGGGACACACAGCTAAGTTCCTGGGTGTGTGTTGGAGGCACTGGGGCTTGCAGGTACAAGGACACAATCATACTCTGCAAGGACAAGTCAATTACCAGTCTGTAGAGATCTTGTTTTAATCAACCAGTGGCCAACTGGCCCATGAAAGGAAAAGTTTCTTTTATTAGCACCTTTTGTTGAGGGAGGAAGTGATGACGTCTCCGTCGGCGGCAATCAGATCTTGCGTGGAGGAACTCAGGAACCACAGTACAGCTACCACACTCACGGCTTCCTCAGCACCCAGCACCCATTGTTCTCCTTTAACTCATGCGTGATGTTTCCGCCCCAGCAGGCCTTCCCTTGTGAGCAAATGGAAAGAAAGTAAAAATCTGGAAAGAATGAGTGCATCAAAGCAGAAGCAGACACCATGAATCAAGCCAGGGGGAGATTCACGCGTCCCTTGGACACCGGACAGGAAGAAGAGGGGCTTTCAGAGAAGGCCCTGCAATTCTTCTTAACCTGTGTTCTCTGTAACCCTGGTTTCTAGTGGGCAGTTCACCTCTGCTTGCTCTTAAGAAGTTGGTGTGTGGTCAGCGCATCCCAGTAAGGCCCAGACCTTGACTTCGGCTTTGAAACCTACACACCAACAGTGTAATACAGCAGCTAAAACCACTTATGACCTGTGTGGTCTTCATAAATTTTATACTTTTTCTTAAGCTTTCTGTGCCTCAGTCTCCTCATCTGCAAAACGGGGGGTGATAATAATGCTACCTGTCTCATTCACCAGTCAATATGAGTAAAAGTGCTCAGGACAGAGCTTGGCATGCAGTCTCCTCTGAGCATTGGCCTTTACTATTACTTGTAACTGATACCTGCCCTCTATTTTCCTATTCCACTAAAAGGTCCACAGGCAAGCATACCTTGAATAATTTTTTCCTGTTTCTCTCTGGACTGCAGGTGCTGCCCCCTTGGGGTTGTCATTTTTTGATTGGCTTGCTTTCCCCTTTCCTCTTTCCTTCCACTCAGCAGCCATGCTCCAGAAGGGGGAGGTGTTGATAACCACTGTGTTGGGGTGGAGGTGGGACACATAGCTAAGAGGAAATTTTAATTGAGACAATGACTTCTGAGTCACAGTACATTTTACTCAGCAGTGTGAGGTCACAGCACAGACTGGGAGCCCAAGCCCAAGTGTGCTTGGCCAAGAAATGGAGCTGCTTTTACGTGAGGGATGCTCCAGAGCGGTGGAGGTGATCGTGGGCCATGTATACCACCACATTCTTGTCCTTTCCATTCTGTCCAAAGGGATACGATGAGCCAGACTCATTCTAACTCATGTTGGGTTGGTTCATTGTGTTGTTGGTGTGGCTTTCAGAGGCCCAGCTTATTCTGTGTCCAGTACCCAAAGATCCTTCGACCTTTCCAAAAAAAATTGGATAATTTATTCTGAAGATCAGGTCGAGCTGCCCAGGCAGCAGGCTCTGCAATAGAGATTTGTGTACACAAGTCGTTTGGGGAGTGCCCTCAAGATCAACACCTGAAGAGGGTGGAGAAGGAAGCAGGACAGGCAGAGGGAAAAGTTGAGCTTCAGTGCCGTCACAACAAAGGCTGCAGCCGGTGCCGCAAGGAGCCCTAGAACCAGAATGGCCCTTTAAAACTGGAGCCTGGGCAGGCTTTATACCCCCGATGGACCCCTGGCTACAGGCTGCTTGGAAGGGGCCACGGCTCCAGGTGAGGTGGCTCTCTTCAGGGCAGGGCAAGTCCTGCCGATGCGGCTGCCAGCCACTGGCTGCCAACACTCCCAGCGGTGGGTAATGAGCACCCCACCCTGAGGGAGAGCTGGACAACGTACCTTCGCATCCACCACACTGAGCATGGGCATTGCGCTTTCTGCCTTTTCCACCTGTTCAAATCCTTCCTGTGCTCTAAGATCTGCAGAACGTAATGTTTAAAGGTATAGGTTCTGGAGTCTTAGAGACTCATATTCAAACCCCATTTCTGCCATCCGTTGAACAGTATTCATAGAGTATATTTCAGGTGCTGTTCAATGCACTAAGGGCACAAAAGTGGTAACACCCTAGTCTCTGGTGTCTATATTCCATGGGGATCAGAGGGACACTGACAATGATATTATATAATATCATATAGAATTATAATATATATGCTATTGTGATATATTTATATAAAGTGATTAATGACATGGAAAAATTAGGGTGTGGGAGTAAGGGGATGGTGCGAGTGTGGCTTTGTGTGGAGATCGGGGGAGGCTTCTTGGAAAGGTGGCGTTTGACCAGAGACATGAAGAGGGGACAGTGTGGCTGCACGGAGGTCTGGGGAGAGCAGGTTTCAGGTGGAGGGAACTGTGGTGCAAAAGCGCTGAGGAGGGGGTGTGCTGGGAGTGTCGGGGCACCAGGAGGCCAAGGTGTGGGGCGGGGGCTGGGAGTCAGGGAGGAAGATGGAAGAGGGGTTTTGAAGAGTAGGCGATAAAATTGGAGAGGTTTATAGGAATTATCCACACCATGCAAACCGATGGTGACGGGAAAGTCTATGGAGAGCAGGTTGCCTGGGGCTGGGATGGGAGAAGGCTGGGGAGTGATGGTAGTGCATGCAGGATTTCCTTCTGAGATGATGAGAGTGTTCTTGAATTTACTGAGATGAATTTACTGAGACTTACAGCGCTGTGGATTTGCCAAAAGCCACACAGTTGCACACTTTAGGTAAACTGTATAGTTTGTGAATTTCATCTGAAAAAGCTCTTAAAAACCAAAGCAGTGACCAACAGGAGACTGAGTCATGCAGGACCTGGTAGGTCATCATCAGGATTTGTGCTTTTACTCTGAGGGGGGCACTACTAGGAGGCTTTAAGCTGTGGAGTGAAATGATGGGGTTTACATGTGAGAAGACCCTCTCTGCTGCTCTGAGAATGGGCTGGAGGAGGCAGGGACAGATGTGGAAGCAGGAAGATAGTATCCGGTAACAGGTGCTGGGGGCTCCCAGCAGGTGCTGGAAGCAGGAGAACAGGTGGTTGAATTTAGACACCCTCTGATGGTAGAGCTGTCAGGAGGTGCCAATAGGATAGTTGGGCTGGATGTATGAAGTAGGGCAGTCAAAGGTTTTTAGACCTATATGTAGAGTGGACTTGCCATTTCCTAGGATAAATAAAGATAACTCTGGGAGCAAC
>PVKM010025440.1:0-19934 GCA_004027735.1 Carollia perspicillata | reverse complement strand
AAGTTCTTTAGCTTCTACATTTCCCACACTACTCTTGCCCTCTCCCATCTATTTTCTCCCCACTGTCTATGCTACTTATTCTCTGTACCTCCTCCCCCCCCTCCTCCCATTCCCCTGCTGCTAAACTTCCAGCTGATCTCCATTTCTGTGGCTCCACTCCTGTTTTAGGTGTCCACTTAGTCTGCTATTGTTTTAGGTGTGGTTGTTAATAACTGTGAGTTTGCTGTCTTTTCATTGTTCATCTTTTTTATCTTCTTTTTCTTAGATAAGTCCCTTTAACATTTCATATAATAAGGGCTTGGTGGTGATGAACTCCTTGAACTTGACCTTATCTGAGAAGCACTTTATCTGCCCTTCCATTCTAAATGAAAGCTTTGCTGGATAGAGCAGTCTTGGATGTAGGTCCTGGCCTTTCATGACTTGGAATACTTCTTTCCAGCCCCTTCTTGCCTATAAGGTCTCTTTTGAGAAATCAGCTGACAGTCTGATGGGAATTCCTTTGTAGATGACTGTCCACTTACCTCTTGCTGCTTCTAGGATTCTCTGCTTAATTTTTATTTTGGCTAATGTAATTATAATGTGCCTTGGTGTGTTCCTCAGTGGGCCCAACTTCTTTGGGACTCTCTGAGCTTCCTGGACTTCCTGGAAGTCTATTTCCTTTGCCAGATTAGGAAAGTTCTTCTTTATTATTTGTTCAAATAATTTTTCCACTTGTTGTTCTTCCTCTTCCCCTTCTGGTACTCCTATAATTCAGATGTTGAGACGTTTAAAGATGTCCTGGAGGTTCCTAAGCCTCTCCTCATTTTTTTGAATTCTTGTTTCTTCATTCTTTTCTGTTTGGTTGTTTGTTTCTTCCTTCTGGTCCACTCCATTGATTTGAGTCCCAGTTTTCTTCCCATCACTATTGGTTCCCTGTGCATTTTCCTTCATTTTACTTATCATGGCCTTCATTTGTTCATCTGTGACTAAAATCAACCAATTCTGTGACCATCCTGATCACCAGTGTTTTGAACTGTGCATTTGATAGATTGGCTATCTCTTGGTCACTTAAAAGTATTGGCTCTGGGTCTTTGAGTTGTTCTGTTTGAATCATATTTGGTCAGGTGGCACCTGTTACTTTTGGGTGGCGGAGCCTTAGGTGTTTACCAGGGTGGGGCAACCTAATTGCTGGGTTGTGACACTGTCTGTGGTGGCGGGGTCAGAGAGGGAACAATGGTGCCTGTTCTGTGCTCTCTCAAATTTGCGTCCCTTCTGCTGCCTCCCACAAGCAAACTGGGTTCCCCTGGCGCTGGTTCCCAGGTGGGTGGGCCTATGCATACTTTGGGACCTTGTGGGTCTCCCCCAATGACCTCTCATGTGAGGCTGGGAGTCCCTCCTGGCACCTTTTCAATTGATGTTTTTAGGCTTTATTTCCTGTCGCTGGGGCCCTGGGTGGTGCGGTCCATCTCACTGCCCGCTCTTGCCTAGTTTGTCTGCACTCGAATGTGTGACCGCAATGGCCAACTGCCCTGCCTGTTTCCTCCCCAGGTCTGGGGTCTGATAGCCGGGCGCCAGCACCACCTGCGCTCCCGGTCTGCCAGCCACTGTCTTTTCCTGCCACATTCCCTCTCTGCCAACCACCGACTCCACCCTCTTACCGGTCTGGTTGAATGGTTGTCAAACTTCGGCAGTTCAATTTTCTGTTTTGGTTGTGTTATTGTTTGTAAATATTTGTTGTTTTTAATTTTGGTTGTGCAAGGAGGCACAGCGTTTCCATCTATGCCTCCATCTTGGCCAGAAGGCTCCAATTCTTAATGACAGTTTTGCTAAGTAGAGTAATCTTGGTTGTAGGTTCTTGCTTTTGATTACTTTGAATATTTCTTGTTAACCCTTCTGGCCTGTAAAGCTTCTGTTGAGAAATCAGCTGACAGTCTTATGGGAGCTCCTTTACAGGTACCTAACATTTCTCTTGCTGCTTTTTAAGATTCTCTTTGTTATTAATCTTTTGCCTTTTAATTATGATGTGTCTTGGTGTGGGCCTTTTTGGGTTCATCTTGCTTAGGAACCTTTGTGCTTCCTGGGCTTGTATGTCTATTTCCTTCACCAGGTTAGAGAAGTGTTCCATTATTATTTTTTAAATAGGTTTCTAATTTCTTGCTTTCCCTCTTCTCCTTCTGGCACCCACATGATGTGAATGTTGGTACAATTGAAGGTGTCCCAGAGACTCCTTACACTGTCTTCATTTTTTTTATTGTTCTTTTTGCTGTTCTGATTGGTTTCTTTTGTTGTTATTTTTGTTTCATTTTGTTTGCTTCCTTATATTCCAAATTACTCTTTTTATTCTTGGCTTCATCTACTTTACTGTGATACCCTGTAAATTGCTTTGTTTTAGTTAGTGTATTCTTCATTTCTAAATGGTCCTTTTATGTTTTCTATGTCCTTTTTTGCTATTGAAGTTCTCTCTATCTACTCTTCCCCTAAGTTCATTGAGCATAATATAATGAGTTTTTTAACTCTACATCTAGTAGGTTGCTTGAGTCCATTTTATTTAGTTCTTCCAGAGTTTTGTTCTGTTCATTCATTTGGACATGTTTGTCTCCTCATGTTGGCAGCCTCCCTGTGTATGCTTCTGCATATTAGGTAGAGCCAATATGTCTCTTGGGCTTGGTAGAGTGGCCTAATGTAGTAGATGTCCTGTAGGATCCAGTGGCACATCCTCCCTGTTCACCTGAGCTGGGTACTCCAGATATACGCCCCCCTGGAATGGGCTGAGTAAATCTTCCTGTTGTAGTTGAGCCTTGATTGCTGTTGGCACATCAATGGGAGGGGTTTACCCCAGGTAAATTGACTGCAAGGACTGTCTGTAACCACCATGGAGAATCAGATGTGCAGGGGCCCACTCCACAGAGCAGGACTTTATTCAGTAAGGCTCTGGTCCCTACTGAGTCTCCCTCTTGAGTGTATCATTTGCAGAGGTGGTTGAGTGGTGCTTTAATATTGTCTGAAGCTGTCCACTGAGTTGGCTGGCTCTGCGGTCTCCCAGAAGAGGCAGATCAAGGTTAGCCATCACCTGTGTTCTGCCCAGAGCCACTGGCATGAGTCGCAAAGCGATCTGCAGATGGCCACTACTTGTGAAGGGCTTGGAGGTGACCAGAAGAGGCCAAGCTGTGAATCAGGCCTGGCTGCCACTAGTGTTGTGCCTGGGGCTACTTAGCAAGAGGTACAGGGAATACTGAAGCCAGATACTACTTGAGAGATTTTAGAAAGGTCTGAAGCATGAGTCAAAACAGACCATTCACATGGAAAACCCACTAGAAATACATTGGGTGGGCCTGCAAGCTGGTGGGGTGATAGTTTCAGGGAATCATCAGGATGGGGCAAACAGTGATAGCCAGGTTGATGGACTCTCAGATATGGTATCTGCCTGCTGCCTCTGTTGTGGGGAAGGGCAAAGAAAAGTAACAGTGGCCTCTGCCAGTACTTCTGTCTGGAAGAAATCTGTCCCCCCAGCTCTTACGCTGATGCCAGACAATTCAGATCCTCTTGTATGTCCCTGGTGCCTTTTGAGCTGCTACCCAGTGCTGGAGCTCAGAGGGAGGGAGTCTCAAGTGAGTCTAAGTAAGCCTGTGTGAGCCCTTTGAGAGGAATTGCCTGGGTCTTTAGAAGCCTTCCATGTCACCCAGCCAGAATCACCACTGGTTTTCACAGCTAGAAATTATGGGAACTTCTCTTTCTGGTATGGAACCTGGGCTGGGGGGGTGTTGTAATGCCGGGATGCCTCACTCCTCAGGGGGACCTTCACAGCTGATACAACTCAATTTTTATCTGCCACATATGGGTGTAGGACCAACCTCTTCCACATCTTTGCCCCTCCTACCAAGAAGTTTCAATGTGACTTCTTCTTTATATCCTTAGTTGTAGAACTTTCAATCAGCTAGATTTCAAGCTGTTCTAACTGATGGTTGTTCTGTAGTTTAGTTGTATTTTTGATGTGGTTGTGGGAGAATTTGAGTTCTGTTTATCTATGCCACCATCTTGACCAGAAGGTTCCTCCCCCAATTAACTTTTTAAGTATCAATGTTATATCAATTATCTTATCAATATATTACCTGAATTAAATGTACTGGGGGTTTGTATAAATTTTTACTAAAAATGTAAGTTAAAAGCATCAAAATATACAATATTGAAAAATATTCTCCTTTTAATCCATTTTTTTATTTCTCCCCATTTTCCAATCATAACTTGAATTTCTCCTCTCCCAAATATTTCCTAATTTGTTTCAGGTTTTCCTTTCCAATTTGTCTTCCTACTTGGTAACTCTACCCATTTGTATAGAATGAAATTAAGTTTAAGTAAATGCAAACTTTCCTCTAATAATTCTTGAGGTTAAGCTAAGAACCTGTAGAATATTGCATAGTCATAAATGAACACTTATTAGGCATCTACATGAATTCAACACATTACATGTTAAGGCAAAAAAGATTCTCATTAAGTCCTGAGTCTGGTAGTACAATGTAGAATAAAATATTTATTATATACAAATACTCAATTCTGCCTATACTAAAATGATAGTTGAAAAAATGAGAGTTGAAATCATAGGCCACAAATTCTAGTGGTATGTAATTTAAATAGAGTAAAATGTGATATAAGTATTTTCGAGAATATAAAGCAGGAATTAGCCATTACCCTTTGTTTAGAAAGATGAGAGAGAAAGTATAGATCATGCACATGCCAGTTACCATAACATGGAAGGTAAACTTATACGTATTTCAGCATCATGAAGTTGAATTTCTATGTCCATTTCTTAAGACAGGTACTTGGGCTTCTTCCCTCTTATTAATGGAACCTGGATTTTTAAATATCTACTTCAAATATGTATGTGGTACTTACTGGATACTCAAAAGTTAAATTTGTCCCCCAGCCTTATTTAGAAATTGCTTAGAGCAATGTTTTCCCTACTATTTTACAGGAAATACTAATATCACAGGAAACATAAACAGATATTCCCTGCAAAAATGATTTTTAGGATGAAATAGTTTGAGAAATGCTGGATTAAATAGGGTTTAACTGCCTTCTGTCCTACAGAATTTCTCAGGGTCTTTAACATGTGAACATGCATTGTAATGCTCCAAGACAGGGATGTGACATATAGCATCCCCCAAAGGCATTTGGTCACAGAACACTTTCTTCAAGGAACATCTATTCATGCCCCCAGATAAAAATTCAGGAAGTGCTGTATTAATGTAAAGAGCAAGGAATAAATTTTAAATGATTGTTGGGAGGACATTAATGCTGTTAACAGCAATCGAAAACAGGAGAGAGCAGTTTGCAATCGAAGACTACTTCGTTTTGAAGTAACCCTGCCCGGTGGAGACAAGCAGTGCGTATGAGATCAAGCTCAGGAGGGAGGCAGGGCTGGAGTCACTGATTACTATTGATTAGAAGGCCTCCATCACACAGTCTCAGGACTCCGATCCACTACAATCATTTCTGAGATAGGTCGCAAGAAGCTTTTTATTAATATTAGTCTAAATACCAAGTTTGCAGAGGATTTACACTTTGAAAACATAAACAGTATTGAAGACCTTTCTCTATGTAATGAAATGAAGAAAATTTCTTTTCTCAGAAACTGGTGACTGAATGGATGCTTTGCTAATCCTCCGAGGGTGGAGGCTAGGCTTCCAGGTCCTCAGGTTAGGAATAAATAGGCAGAGATTACGGCCAAGAGACAGGAAAAAGGTGTAAACTCAACTTCTGAAATAGAGAAGGGGGGAGAAGCTGTGTTGGAATGTGAAGTTTTGATGACTATAAAGATTCAAGAGAAAGGGGAGGAGGAAGAGATGTGAGAGCAAAGACATTTAATAGGAGTTTTCAAGTAAACTGTCATGTGCTCATCCTCATGCCCCAGTAACTGCAGTAAGGTCTCAAAAAATAATATGCTCTGTATGGTTTGATTTTTTTTAAACAAGGCAATGTTTTGTTTGGCAGAGAACCAAGAAAGCACCTGTTTGCATGGAAAAAAGGGAAAGCCAACTTCCACGTGACCCCTTTGGTGTCTTTGTTGGCTTTCTACCCAACATCTACTTGCTCCTTCCCTTCTCTCTTCCTGACAGGACCCTGCTTTGCCTCCAAAAGGCACCAACAAGATCCAGAGGAAGCTAACCCCATTCATAGCTCCAAATGAGTTTCTGGTTTGTCTAAGCCAATCATGGCATTGCCTTCACCTGGGATTGTTTTAGGACTGTGTATGTGAACCAATTTTCACCACTAAGATAGTATGGAAGAGGCTTCTGGGAAAGGTTTCCTGGCTCCTGAGAAACACATGCAAGAGACACCATTTTTTTTCCTCTGGACATTTTCACGTCTGGACATGAGGCCTGGAACAGCTTTACCCACCTTGTGGCCCATCTGAGGAGGGCAGAGGCAAGGAACCACAGAGCCTGGAAGTAGTACACTGGGGGCCTGCCCTACCCCTGGACTTCTTGTTACAAGAGATCGCAAATGTGCTATTATTTAAGCCAGTTTTAAAATTTTGTTTCTTGCAAACAAAAGTCTGTGAACTAATGTATACCTGTAATAACATCACTCTTACTAACCTATATTCTGAAAAGTTTTCCTAGGTGGGAAAGAAAGCAGTACAGTTAAACCCAGCCCAATCTAAATATTTCATAATCTGCAGCCAATCTAATCTATGTCATGCCTTTGTGAAATTCTTTTGTAACTGTCATGCCCACCCTCCTTCCCCGCAAAAAGCATTCTGTGCACTATTATATCAGTCAGGATTCTCCAGAGAAACAGAACCATAGGATGTGTGTATCTATGTTTATGTGTTAAGACAGAAATCTATAGCATGGGACCTCAGGCTGAAAAACTAAGGAAGATTTGATGTTGCAGTTGAAGTCTGAAGAAAGTCTACTGCAAAACTCCTTTTATGTTCTGGGAAGGTCAGCATTTGTAGTCTATCCAGGCCTTCAACTAATTGGACGAGGCCCACACATATTGTGAAGAGCAATCTGCTTTAGTGAAAGTCCACCAATTTAAATGTCAATCTCATCCCAAAATACTCTCACAGAAAATGCTCCGGAATAATATTTGACCAAATATCTGGGCACAGTGGCCCAGGCAAGTTGTCACATGAAATTAATCATCACCATTATTGTTTTATTTCCTAACTAATCTTGGGACCACATTACACTCTGGGCACATCCCAGGCACTGGGTCACAACTGTGAATGCTGCTGTCATGTGTGTCAAGGTAAATAACAGAATGAAATTACAGTTCCAAATTAAGGTACTCGCTGAGTCCAAGACATGTATAAAGAACAGGGTAAAGGCCAACCCTGGGAAATAGCTAGGTTTTAGCAGTAGGAGGAGGAGACGAGCCCGTGGCAGAGCAGCAGGAAAGAGGAAGGGCGGTGCATCTGTGGCTCACAGAAGGCATCTTGGGTCAGCATTACCAGTGCTGTGAGAAACTGAGGGTGTCAGAGTTCAGAAGACAACGGGGGACCAGGTCTTCATGAAGCCCTTGGCCTACTCCCCGTCTCCATTTTTATACCACATAACCGTGGGAGCTCATTCCTACTCAAACTCACCCAGAGTTGCTGTGTCCCCACTGTTAGGGTATAGCCTCTGCCTTCTCCATCCTAATCTCAGGCACCAAGAAGCTGTCAATTTTGCCACTCTTATACTACTCCTTCCCTCCACCAAACGACTTATTCTTTCATATTTGTTCCACTTATCCTTAGGTAAAGGGTTATGATGTCTCCACAATGAGTGAGGCATACAGATGAGAACTGCGACAAAAGCATGAACTTAGTGACATCTAAAGAGGGCCCTACGTCATACCCTTTGCTGATTGTCGCTGTATCAAAATGAGGCCTAGGGCTGCCCAATAGACCAATTTGTCTAGGACACAGAAATCCAGATTTTTAAGTAAAATGTCCTAATTTATAAAATTTAGTTTGATTTTTTTAAGTAATAAAATAGAGAACATGCTGGCATACTAAGTAAAACTCACCTGTGGGTTAAATTTAACTCAAGATCACCATCGTGATGTATCTGCTTTGGATCCGCCCAACGAATCCGGCATTCTCCCAGCAGCAGCCTTCATTCTGCCTTAGTGGGCTCGCACCAAGGCCGAAAGAGAAATACTAAATAAATTTGTGTATGTGTATATATATGTATATATACACACACACTAATATACACACACACACATATATATGGAGAGAGACAGAGAGAGAGAGGTGGGGGAGAGGGAGAGAGGGAGGGAGAGGAAAGAGGAAGCTAACTTTATAAACACACGAGAGAGAGAGTTTTGTTTTGATGTCTTAGGTGGAACCCTATCAAGCACACATGTGGACCCATCAGGAGTGTGGGTATTTCTTAAACAGAACATTCTCCGATGATCAAATCCAACGAGTTGTTCTCGTTTGAAATGTGATGTTAATCATTGTGACAATATAGAATTCCTGCTAAAATAGATTAATTTTATTTCATTTTGCAGGTACCAGGTATTCTTAAAAGGTAAATTACATGGCCATTAAGATGTTTTCCTTACAAAATTAAAAGATGAGTAGCTTGGCATCTGATTTGCATACTTCAAACAGCTTTCCACTCTAGATATATTAATGAATGTTAGGGGTGATTAAATTTGAATTTGTAGTCTGTGGAAGGGAAGGTAACCCTAGATAGATATCTACTGGAATAGGCAATATATAAAGAATTAACATTATATTGGGTTGGCCAAAAAGTCTGTCTAGTTTTTTTCCATAAAATAAAAGGCACATTTTTCATTTTCACCAATAACTTTATTGATTTGGATACTTTGTGTATGTCTGCTGTCTTCCATGTGGTATAATGTTAGTTGTTGTTAATGTCTTCACTTGATCACCATCAAGTTCCAGTGGTCCACCTGACCATGGAGCATTGTCCAACAAGAAATCTCCAGCACAAAACTTCACAAACCAGTTTTGACATGTTTGATCAGTCACAGCACCTTCTCATACACTGCACAAATCTTCTTTATGTGTCTCAGTTGCATTTTTACCTTTCTTGAAATAAAAAAGCATAACATGCCAAAAATGTAGCATATTTACTTCCATCTTCAATATTAAAATGGCTACAAAAAATTCACCAATTGTGATAAGTTTTTCTCAATGCATGCTGGTATGACAGCTGTCACAATACAATCTAATAAAATTGTTTTGAATGAAGTTAAAGACAACAAAGTGCTATAAAGCCATCTTACAGAAAAGGCCAACCCAATATATGTGTGTGTGTGTGTTCATAAATATATAATATACATATTTATGTGTGTATATAGACACAGTTTAAAGTAGCAAGAAATTATAGTAGAGCTTTGCTAATGAATGCTTACCTGGCTTATCCATATTTTCTGTATTAATTATTATCTCCACACTCATAAGGCTTATAGTTTTTCTCATATTTTGCTAATCAAGAGTTGGAGGCAGTGGTAAATTAGCATTTATCATGAAACGTTATTTCATGAAATTATTTTTTAAAGGATTACAATGAGTATATTTAGCCTAAGTTGACCAAATAATTAAACCCATCCTCAGTAGAAATAAGAGTTCAAATTCACCTCAAAGATCAACTAGAATTTATTTATGTAACTCTGGGCAAACTGCTGAAACCTCTGCGGGTCTCTGCTCACCTGTAAAATTGGAAGGCGAGCCAAAACAATTACTAAAATTTCTTCTGAATATAATACTAGATTATTGGATTTTCTCATCATAAAGTTTCACTAAGATTTTGTCTGCATCTCTGCTATCCCATACACTCAAAAAGTGTCATATTGAATAAGGAAAACCACTATGCTGAATAGACCACCCACAGTGCAGCTAGCCACCGCAGATAAATCAAAGTCTACAAACGCTCCTCCAACACCCACACACACAGTCAACACTATTACACTGCCAGTGGCACCCAAATGTCCACCATTGGAGTTTCATGTCAAATCTAAATGTCACCTTTATTTGTATTCACTTAAAGGTGGAATTTAACTACACTTACTTTTTAAAAATTAGCCATACCTTCAGCAACCATAAGCTCGATTGTGATAGCTTTATGCATTTTTCTAATGAAATTCAAATAAATACACACTCCATAAGTAAAATAGAATAAAATTATACCAAGTACTATCTAGAATTTCATACCTCAGTGGTATACATACTAAACTTTGGAAAATACCAGAGTAGCTTATGAAATTATTATGCACAACTGGTCTAGAATATAAAAGTTTGCTTTTAAAGAAAACTACTGAAGTATTATTTCCATTGCATTTATTGGGATAAAAAATCATCAACTGTTAAATCCATTATTCTTTCATTAGTTAGAGAATCTGATTTCGTACATTATTTTAAAAATGGGACAATGGGGCCACCAGTTAACGGGTAGAGTTTTTGTTTTACATGTGAATTAGCATAAATCCCACTCTCATCATGCCAAGTGTGGATGCCAAATCTTTTGGAACCATTTAAATCTGTGAACTGAGAACGGCATTTCCTGTGGACTATTGAATAATCATCTTGACAAGGATAATCCTATGGGAGGGAGGAGAAAGAGACATGATATTGAATAACTAAAACATGTAAAGAGAAGTGATACCTAACAGTCAATCTTCAATGTATTAGTCTTATTATGAACAAAGTTTAATTTTCAAATACTTGATTAATTTAACCTCTCAAATTACAAACGCCTCAATGAAAAAAATGGCTATTGCATTTCTAAGTACTTACAATTTTGAAAGAAGAAACTAGCTCATGGTTGTTTTACTTATGAAACTAAAAATAAATTATTGTACATTTAAAATTTTCTAAACCATAAACTTACAAATAAAGAATAATTTATATTTTATGATCATCTATAAAAGACCCAAACAATTATAATTTATCTACCATTCAACATCTTTTTAAAATTATTGTGTTATAATCATTGCAAAGAATAATATCTTAGGTTATATATTTTTTCTTGGGTTATATCTTTAATAATTGCTATCAAGTCACACTTGTTAGTGTGACACACTTGAACTTGATGGCAAGTTCAAAGATTCATTCTTATGAGAAATTTACCTCATTGTAATCCAGTACAATGTTTAAGGTATTTATCCTTAGGGCACTTCATAAAAGCTTGTATTTGTGATAAAATGAGACACTATCACTGACCATTTCCCAAAGGAAATACTGATTTTTTTCAAATTACATCAAGGGTAATGGTGGACAAGGAACATAAAGCCCTTGAACTGATTAGATAATTTCTGCCTTAAATTGATACTAATTTTAAAGCACTAGAACAATACTGAAATTAAATCACCAACTCTATAGAATAATGAAAGAACACAAAAACCTGGTTCAGATCTTAGATTGGCTTTATTGAAAATAACTGAAAAATTTAACCCTATGTTCAATCACAACAATCATTATACTGTCTTCTTATTTACTGAGTGCCTATTATGGGGTGGGCATGGTAGTTAAGTGTTCATATATTTTAATGCACAACAAGGCTCTGAAGTTGCAATAACTACCCCTACTTCACATAGAAAAAAAGAAAATTTGCCTAAAATCTCTGAAAGAGAGAATTTAAAGAGTGCCAATATTAAGTGACTCAGCCAGGACTTCAAACTAACACAGCTGACTGTACTGACTGTAAAACCCATGATCCTCCTAGAAGCATTGTGAATTCTTAATAATTCAGTGATGAAAAGATGTACAAATAATTCTAAAGCTACATCTTATCCATGTTCCTTTCTGCATACTTTGGGTTTTTGCTTTTCTTATTTAGAGTCTGTTTCTTTGTGGCTTGTATGTTTGTTTGTTTTTGATCAGACAAAGGCCCTTTCAATGAGATATGAGCAGCACTGACCAAAACTGCCCTGTTAGAGACAGGCAGTGTCTGCACATTCTCACCCAGCTGCGATCAAACTGAAGAGAGTGTCAAATGCAAGGTCAATGTGTTCCTTTAGCATCTCTTAGGCAAAGAGGACAATTCATTCTGATAAGCCAAGTGACAGGATTAAATGTGATGTCTTAGGAAGAGAACCTGGCAGCAGAAGGGACTAAGATCAAAGGTGGAAAGGACTGTGTTCAGTACTGTGATTAGAAATGGATCCCAACTATTCACGTCATCAACTGATGGATGGATAAACAACATGTGGTCTATTCACACAATGCAATATTATTTGGCAATAAAAGGAATAAAGTACTGATCAATTGTTACAGCACAGAAAACATGATGCTAAGTGACAGAAGCTAAACCAAAAGACCATACATTGTATGATTTCTTATATGAAATGTCCAAAACAGGCAAGTCCACAGAGTCAGACAGCAGCTTTTCAGGAGATGGAAAAGAATAAGGAGTGACTGTTAATGGGTGTGATGGCCAATTTTTGTACCAACTTGACCAGATCATGGAGCCCCCAGACATACACACACATGCCTTGCAATGCAACTCACAGCCTTATGGACCTCAGAATATCTATGAGCAAACCTGGAAGGCTCTGATCATAGAGTTCTCCAAATGTGGAGGAAATATCCTTTGCCAATAAGGCTTAAACAGAGTTGAAATGGAAAGTAGGAAGATAGGAACAGTCTGCCTGGGGAATTGTAGGAAGAAGAAAATAAGGGAAAAGGAAAGCAGGACAGCAGAAACAGCCAATGTATTTCCTAACATACCCATCCCTACCTAGACTTTCATCAGGCAGAGTGTTCTTGCCCTGGACAGAGAGAAGTGCATTAGATAAATGAGAGTGATGGTGAAAAGGCACTGGAGGCAGTCTCCTGGGCCCCATCTCTCGTGAGAACCTTTGAAGCAAAACACCTCTGCCCTTTCATTGGCCCGGGGCACATACTCACGCTGGTAAGACAGCACTGTCAGGAGAAGGAGGCACTGAGAGCCATCAATCCTGAGCCACTTTCAATATTTTGTGCCATAAACAAGACCCTGGAGTAGCTGCAGCTCTGCAGAGAGGGTTCAGCTCTCAGCTGCAGAGCCAAGCATTAGCTCTGGGACTGAATGGGAGTCACAGAAGGCTTCTGCAGGGTCAACAGTAACTATGGGAGTAAAAATAAGACTGAGTAACCCCAAACATGCCACAAGGGTTCCAACCAAGTCCAGAGAAAAAGAAAGAAAAACAGAAAACACTAACAGTTAACAAAGTCTGCAGGCCACTAATGCCAACAAGGAAAAGAGCCATGAGCTGCACTAGGGATATCATCCCAGAGACCAGAACAAGCGAAAAACATAACAAAACCTTATTCTCCCCGACTCCATCCCCGGGCATCAGGATGCTAAGTCATAGTCCTGTCTCCATGTACCTGGATGCCACCTTAGGGAGAGTCACTATTACTGTGCAACAGGCCAACGCACACACCACATGTAAAACAAGAGCCATTTTCAGATTCTTTGGGTCTGGGGTATGGAAAGGGTACGTGAAAGACAGCATCTCTGCTCCACAATGCCTGGGGCCTCAGCTAGGAAGACGTGAAGTGGGTTGGGCGGCGGGGGCGGGCTGTGACTTGAGGGCTGGAAACCTTTTTCATTCCAGTTGGTAGTTGATGTTGGCTGTCTGCTGGGACCTTACAAGTTCTCTCCAGGTGCCTGCTTGGGCTTCTTCATGGCATGATAACTGGGTCTGAGAATGAGGATGGTACAAAGATAACCAGGAGGAAGCCATATTGCTTTTTATCTCCTAACCTCAGAAGTCACAAGCATCACTTCCACCATAGGCATAGTTCACACAGTTCTGTGGGAGGTAATACAGATTCCACGTCTCTGTCAAAATCACATTGTAAGAGCATGTGGGGTGGCAGTATGTGTTGCAGCCATTTGGGGACAATAAGGATCTGCCACAGGGAGAAAAGCAGGGTGTGCCAGGGTTCCCCAGACTACCTCTAGGTGCAATGACTTGCTAGAAGGACTCACAAGACTCAACATATAGGGTACTGGGGGCTCTGCTATGACAGTTCTTTGCTGCAAACAGGGGATGGGGAAGGATCTCTAAGAAAGTGAGTTTTTCATGAGAGATTAAACACTTCCTACAGGAACTATTTAAATTATGGAATCAGGCCAATCTTTAAATGGATTAAGCAGTCAGTGTTTTCCAACTGCTGGTGGGCTTGGGAAGAAGGCTAGTTATCAGTTAGACATATTTCCTCTGCATGTGTGAGTTTCAGACAGTTGCTCTATTTCCAACACCCTAATATAATAATGAAGTGTTTATTCAACATCGATTTAACAGGAGTGGGAAGAAGTGTTTAGAAACTGTGTATAGAAACATCTTTGCATTACTACATGTTGTTGGCCGATCCATTATTCTGGTGCTTCACAGACTCTGAGTTCTGACGAAGGTCCTAAAAGGTAGAACAATCCCTGCAAGCTTTTTCTGAGCCCCTCAGATGAGGGTAACTGGAAAAATTTGTCTGAGCTGTGCCGTGAGTGGGCATCAGCCCACGATGGCTCATGCAGAGCCAGGCTGAAGGAGGCATTTTACAGGAAGGACGATGAAGACTTTCCTGGCTAAGTGGGGATAAAGAACAGAAGATGTCCCATAGCCTCCACTGTATGCCTGGGAGAGTTTTAACACCACTGAAAAGAATAAGACAGACATGGAGATGAGGAGGACATGTTTTAGGAGGAAAGGGTGAGTCAGATTTTAGGCATTTTAAAGTGGAGATGACATCAGTACAAATCTTTACTTGGAAGGTGGTGCCATGGAACAGCTGGCCTGGAGGGGGAGGTCCATGCCCTTGGCATGGCAGTGAGCACAGACTGAAAAAATAGCCCTGAAGGGCATTATTGGGTCCATGAATTATATTTGAATATAGGCCATGGATTATATAATTATATTTTATTAACTTTTCTGAGGTTGAAAACTACCATAGCTCTGAGTCCTTATTCTTAGGGAAACCACACTGAATTATTTATAGGTAGAGGGCCACGATGTCTCCAGTCTACATGCAAATGGTACAGAACGGGTGACTCTGCATAAAGATTATATGGGATCTCCTTGTGCTACTCTTTCAACTTTCCTTTAAGTATGAAATTATGTAGCCCCCAAAAAGCGATGGTTGGGGAGCCATGGAGTGGATGAATTTGCTGAGATTGTGTAAAATGAGAGAAATAGGGGGTTCTGGGATCCAAATCTTGGGGATGCCTGGGGTTGGATCCATAAAGGAACCACGAAGGGCACAGGAGAGATATGGAGAATGTGCTGCAATGTCATAGGTTCTGAAGGGAGAGGGAGGTCGAAGAACGCAGTGGTAGCCAACAAATCCTCACTTCCAAAGAAGCCTCGTGGAGGGTAGGACCTGACAAAACACAACCCACAGTAAGGATCGATCTCTCGTCATCTTTGAGGGTACTGTCTCAAAAAAAGGTTGAGAAAGTCAAAGGAAGTGTCCTGATGAAAGATGGGAAAGTACAGACCCTCAGGTAAGTGAATATTGAGGGCAGCAGGCCCTGCGGAATCAGAAACCACTTAGGACGAAGCAAGAGATTCAGTGTGGGGTGGGGTGCAGGGGACTCAGTCTTAAGGTTAAAGCTTTCTTCCTTTTTTTTTCTTTCTGTTCTCCTTTTTAACATCATAGAAAGGCAAGTTAGGATGTTAGAGGGTCTTCTTGGTGAATAGGGCCCCCAATCAATCTTCCTTTATTATAAAGGACAGATTATAGTTTACCACTTATATCAGTAAAATATATCAGTGTATGTTTAAATTATGGGTATCCTATTCTTAGCTACCCATCCCCTCCCCATTCCACCCCATCACTCCTTGGGTGTTATATTCTAATCTAAGAACCATTGTCTCCAAAACCTTTCTTCAGAGTAAATGACCTTGCTGGTTTTTAGTTAACAGTACACCCAGTCTTCACCCAGTTTTTTCCCAATCTTCCAAGCGACTTTTCTGTGGTTACTCTTTCTTTATTTTATCCTTTTTCTTTAGGACCTTTTCTTTTTGACCACTTTATTTTCAAAGTCATTTTTAATTTTAGGCCAGCCTCCTGGAACATCAGTAACTCTGTCTAATTTAATATCGTAGGATAATTTGAAAGCATAGTTCAATTCTTTCATCCAAATCATCCATAAAAATGTATAATGGGTTATGTTTCCTGGCCAGATCAGTCACTGTGAACTAACCTTGTGTCCGCCATCACAGACAGCTCGTAGCCGGCTGGCGTTCATACAGCCAAGGCCATTCACCCTGGCACGCCTAGAAGTATGCTCATTCGGGTACTCCATTTACTCTTAGAAAGGTATTTTAGGCAGCAAACTTATTAATGTAAGTGTCACATTGAATGGAATGAAAACAGGCATAAACGCAGATTGCTCTGATACTTTGTTTCATTTTTTTAGTATGCATTATGTATAAAATTCTTTAGCACTTACATGTACTTGACTAAAAGCCTGTCTTCCCCTAATAAGGTTGTCTTCTAAGCACACACGCAGAGTGATGTGGAAGGAAAAGAAAAATTCTCCTACAGCCAGTGAACTTTACCAGCCCTGGGGATCACAGGGGATAGGCTTCACAGACAGACCCTGCCTTCGTCTCCTTCACTATGTTTAAAATCATATCATTTCCATTGGGTATTTTTTCTCCTGATGATTTCATTACACAGATCAGAATAATTGGCAAATATAGCTATAATAAATATATAATTAGTTAGATATTTTTGTTATATATATAACAAACATTCACTATTCATTTTTATTTAATAAAATTTTACAAAGGAAAAAAGTACTTGTAATAAATTCAGGTATTCAACTAAAAGAAAGTAGTCATAGAAAGTGCAAGGAAGTGTAGGCTATGGGTAGAAATGTAAGTACTGATATCATTAATGAATCCAGTCACCACTGTAAGGTCTCATCACAAAAAAAAATGTGGGGATCTACAGGAATGAACATCACAAAATAAGCTGACAATATCACACAAACTTTAATAATGGCCAGCATCAAGGACTAAGCAGTAGACTATTGAACCTTGGCTATTGACTACTTTTTTTCTTCCTTACACACAATTTTTTCGGTCCTATCATTTTAATCATAGAAAAATAAATATCATTTTTCTTACTCTTCAATCCATATTATGTGAGGACATCTATAACTCTTATTTTTTTTTTACTTTTCTATTGACTTTATTGGGGTGACATTGGTTAATAAAATGATATAGGTTTGAGGTGTAGAATTCTACGGTGCACCATCTGTATATTGTACCGTGTGTTCACCACCCCAAGTCACGTCGCCTTCCGTCACCATTTCTTTCCTCATTACCCTCTTCTACCTCCCCCCACCCACTTTTTCCTCCACTAATCACTGTGCTTTGTCTGTGAGTTTTTGTTTCTTTGTTTGTTTATTTGTTTTTGCTTAACTCCTTTATCTTTTTCACCCCTCAACCTCTCTCCTACAACTATTTTTCATGTTTTATATTTGTAGTGGTATAGTTAGTTATAAATTCGAGGCTTAGGGTTCTCAATTTTTAAAAGTTTTTTTGTTTTCTCCATTACAAAAGACAAATATGTTCACTGTAGAAATTAAAGATAATCAAAAAGAAGAAAATGAGCCCTGGCTGGTGCAGCTCAGTGGATTGAGCACCGGCCTGTGAACCAAAGGATCGTGGTTCGATTCCCAGTCAGGGCACATGCCTGGGTTGCAGGCCAGTTCCCAGCAGGGGACACATGAGAGGCAACCATACATTGATATTTCTCTCCCTCTCTCCTTCTCTTCCCCTCTAAAGATAAATAAATAAAATCTTTTGAAAAAAATGAAATCTCCTACTATCCCAAGTTTCTTAGCATAGAACCAACCTTTATGACTTACCCCAGAACAAAAAGGAAATCATGGTTACTTAACTTCAGAAGTCAATGTAAGTGTAAATACAATTACAGAAAAACTAAATACCAAACAATAATTTAGAACTGAGTTTCCTGAAAATAGATACCCACAATTTCTCAATTGTTGGTGATACACAAGATGAGCAAAAGTTATAATATTTATTTCCTAATTTTCAAGTAGACTTGAATTAAATGTCTGCCAATGTCCTTAATCAGAAAGATTACTTGGTTATAATTAAATGACTACTAGGATAGGACGGGATTAATGAAAGAGGCGGGATCAATAAAAGAGAATCAAATCAAAGAGTAGAATTTGAGAGCCAGAGAGCTCATGAATATCTTTCTGTCTATATTAGTGAAGATTCTCCGGGAGAGAAAGAGAGAATCAAAGAGATGGAGATTTTAAGGAACCGGCTCACATGACTATACCGGTGGAAACTCAGGCAGAGTTTCTATGTTACAGGGCTGGAGTCAGGGTTCCCTCTGCTCCAAGAAACCTCAGGTTTTTGCCCTGAAGGCTACCATCAACTGATGGGACAAGGCCTACCCACTGACTGAGGATAAGGCAAATCCTATTGTATTCCAGTTAACTGGGAGGAGCTGTGGAAGTCCTGTGGAACTATATAAGCAGCTGCCAATAGGTCCTGAGGTTGAAGCTGAGACTCAGAATGACAATTGTTTGCCTATAAGATACAAAATCATGCCTACATTTATCCATACAAGGTCAGCACACATATATATGTACGACATACAATGAGATCTTTCAAGAATGAAATTTAGATTGAGGAAGGCCGCCATCTCCTTCTGAACCCAAGTAATAGAAGGCTGGCTTCATGGTTACCTAGCAGCAGCATTTTGGAACATACACCAGGTACAACTGTGTGACCCCTTCTCTCTTCTCCAACTTCGCCCCCACCACTACTTCCTCTGCAGAAGAATCTACAACTCTCACTTTTTTCAGTTAATAATAGATAATAAGATACACAAGCATATTCAACAAAAGATCATTACTTTTTTATTAGTAGATATTGAGTCAGAACAGTAACAGGGAAAAAGGAAAAAATTTAATAGCAGATATATTATGATGCAGCCCAAAGAAAAGTAGAACTAAAATAAAAGTCATGAAGATACATCATAGAGCCTGGAACATTACCTAGTTAAATTTCAGCCTCAATTTTCTGGGTAGAAGTCTTGCAAGTCCACATTTTATTCTAGACTACACACACACACACACACACACACACACACTTATGGGCTGTCTACACAGGAATGAAATTGCCGAAGTCGAAACTGAAAGCTAATTTAGTTCAGATGAGTGGTGCTTCCCACAGAACCCCTACCCTGTTCTAGATTCATTTCCTATCCCAGCTTTTAGTGTTTTTCAGCAAGTCCGTCTTTTCCTTGTCTTCTTTTTACCGCTCCTGGTAGGCATATCTTCCCAGGAGGAGGAACGCTAAAGGCAGTTCCAAGCTTAGGGGAGGGAGTTTCTTTCATGTGAATGAGCCTCATTGAACAACAAAGGGCTCCTAATGAGGCTGTCCATTTTTAACTCCTCACCAAGGTGCATTTTTGTCTGGGATGATACTTAGAGTATTTATGAATCAATACAGCACGAACCAATCAGTGCAAGTCCCAGAGGTCTCTGATCAGGTAGGTGTTGAACTTCCGGAAGGTCCAGGCTGGGCAAACTCAGCCATGAGGCACAGGAAGCCTAGTGCCCAGGGCCCACACTATTTTTGGAGGCTTACAAAAATATTTCCATTTCTTTTAAAATAAGAATTTAAAAAAATGAATGTAACAACAATGTAACTATACTCATACCACTAAATTGTACACTAAAAATTAAGACATTTTACATTATGTATATTTCACCACAGTGAAACAATGCAGAAGGCATTTAGAAAAGCTAACTCTAGTAAATGATAGAAACTCCTAGCTAAGTCAGGAAATGATGGTGGTAATATAACATTCATAAATATCTCAGGGCAGAAAACTGTGGCACCTATTATACTGAAAATGTTGTTTAAAATAGGGTGTTACAAGTCCAAAAGTATTTCCCAGGGGAAAAAATGAGTATTGTATGCTTTAGTTTTGTGTAATAATATTCATTTTT
>PVKM010025439.1:0-19935 GCA_004027735.1 Carollia perspicillata | reverse complement strand
AATAAATAATAAGTTCCTTTCCTTTTCACTGATCTCTGGCATTGAGAGATGTCTTTCCGATTGGCGGCGGACAATCGAGCCCAGTAGGTGGTCCAGATGGTACTAGTATACCACCCTTGGGGGAACCCCCTGTTCTGTTCTGTAACAAAATGACTCATTTTTTTTTAATTTAGGGAAAGAGAGGAAGGGAGAGGGAGAGAAAAATATTGATTCGTTTTTCCAATTGTTAATGCATTCACTGGTTGCTTCTTGTATGTGCCCTGACTGGGGATTGAACCCACAACCTTGGCGTATTATTGGGATGATGCTCCAACCAACTGAGCTCCCCTTCCGGAGCCCAATGATTCCCTTTTGTACTGTATGAATGTTCACTACTATGGGCACATAGTACTTTTATGAAGAAAATCTTTGCTTGTTTTTTATTTTCAGTTGGCATTGAATCATGAGCATTTCCAAGTAATTAGTTATCTTCAAACACAAGGCTTCTCTTAGTTTACAGAATAATAATTTATAAATATGCCATACATTATGCAATGCCTTACTATGATACCTCTAGGAAATTTCTTGATGTTTGCTGCCATAAATAAATGTGTGAGGAAAATTTCTTTGACTGTGTAACTCTGATCATGCCTGTAGAATTAATTCTGAGGAGTAAACTGGTATCTAAAAGGCTGTGGGTATACGTTAACAATCGCGCTCCAAAAAGATTAGAAGAATTTAAGGCCCAACCAAAAGAAGATAATTTTGCTATATTCTCAACCACAGCAGGTGCTGGTTATGATAATGTTGTTGATATGAGTGGTCCATCAATCATAATTACTGAATTCTTCCCATACTCAAGGCACTTAGCTAGGATCCAGTGATTTCTTATAGGCAGCAAATTAGATAATATCCACCGCTTGACCAATGATCTACTTGGGAGTGTGGATAAAGAATAACAAATAATTTAAGGCAGCATTTGATGAGCAGCAGAAGCAAAAGATGTAAGTCCGTTAATGTGGTCGACAAGGGCTTTCTAAGCGTGTGGTAAAGACCAGAAGGCACAAAAGGAAACAGCTGAGCCCTGACCTGTGTGGCTCAGTGGGCTGGGCATCGTCTCACAAAACAAAAAGGTCACAGGTTCGATTCCCGGTCAAGGCACACGCCTGGGTTGCGGTTCTGTCCTGCGGTCCAGGCACATGCAAGAGGCAACCAATGTTTCTCTCTCTCTCTCCTTCTCCCTCCCTCCCCTTCTTTCTAAAAATAAATAAATAAAATTGTCAAGAAAAAGGAAACAGCTAATATCTTTGGCCTCCTTAAATTGAAATCGAACAAAGCAGACTTCTCTGCAGCCCAACGAACAAAACCAAAATTGAAATACAAGCCACAGAATGGCATGATGTGTGAAATATATAACAATAAAAGGGGCAGAGAAGTCCAACAGGAAGATGGGTAAAGAGGCAATTGATGAACAAAGAAATTCCCACGGCTAGTGAGTGCCCAGAAGTGTTCAGCCAACCTCAGTGATAGTCGAACAACACGATACTACTTTTTGTTCATAATCTAGGCAAAGATTGAAAGCATTATTAAAACCCGATGTTTAATTTTTATGCATGAAAACATGCACTTTCACTTAAAGTACACGCTGCATAAATAAGGACATGTAGAAAAAGACATATAGGTCCGGGTTCTATGATTTGGAGACATCGAGTTGAAAGCAGTTCCACAGCTAGCTTTAATGATAATGTGCAAAGAACAATGCCTTTTTTGCCTTGACTGGTGTGGCTCAGTGGTTGAGTACCAGCCTGAGAATCAAAGGGTCGCCGGTTCAATGCCCAGTCAGGGCACGTGCTTGGGTTGCCGGCCAGGTCCCCAGTAGGGGGCGTGCAAGTGCAACCACACATTGGTGTTTCTCTCCCTCTCTTTCTCCCTCCCTTCCCCTGTCTCTAAAAATAAATAAATAAATAAATAAATAAATAAATAAATAAAATAAAAGAACACTGCCTTTTTAGCTTCAAACACAGCATGCGAAGAAAAACGTGGCTCTGAATCCGTACATAAACTGATGGGCTGGATTCAATAAATGTGTGGTCTCTTTGTCTCCCCTCCATTGTGGGCCCTGAAATGGAAGGCCTCCGAGTCTCCTGGCAGTGTTTCTGATTCAAACGTTTGAACACTTTAAATTGATCCCATTGATTCTGGTCCTTCCCCGTGAGCTCGTCATTCCCTCAACAGGAGGCGAGATGTCCAAATTGTGAGACTGTGGCCATTGGTGCCGAGGAAGTACAGGATTTTCAGTATTTGCGTCACAGTTCCGTGTTTGCAAGGCATTCTCAGTTGACTGGAAATACCAAAGAAATATTACACGATTCTCTGAAACATAATCCTCGATCTTCCCCAAATGCCAAGGTAAGTATAAATATGCCACATTTTCAAAAGCAGGAAATGGTTAAAACATGGATTGTACTGAAACTCTAGAAAGAACTTTTTATCATAGCTCCTGTGTTTTCTGACAAGTCAGAAGCTTTCTATCTATGCTTTAGAGACTCTAGTTCAAGGTCAGGAAAGCCCAAAATGTGAGGAACACAAGAGGGGAAAAGTTTGTCCTGAATGTTGTCAATTTACTTTCATATTTCAGGAAAATGCTATTTGTTATTCTCGACTAATTTCAGCAATGGAGAAGAGTATTTGCTTTCTATCTTAAAATAATTAGGTTTTGTCAAACATGTCAAAAAAGTTATTTTCCTGGCCAGGTAGCTCAGTTGGTTAGAGCATTGTCCTGATACGCCAAGTGTGTGGGTTCGATCCCTGGTCAGGGCACATCCAAGAATCAACTAATGAATGCATCAATAAATGGAAGAACGAATTGCTGTTTCTCTCTCTCTCCTCTCAAATCAGTAAATAAAAATTAAAATTATTCTTATGTCTTATTAAGTATAATTCTACTTCCTCAAGTTGTTAGTTCACAAATACGAAGGTAGGGGAAATATCATACGTTTTTCAAGCCCTCAAGCTATTTCATTTGAGGATTAAGTATACATTTTCTGTTTGGTTTTTATCTCGAAGCTGGGGTGGCTTCTCAAATCCGTTCCTTCTTCATTTCTCCAATTTGCCCTATTGATTTCTCTCTTCTTCCTGGTCCGTGCAGCGTAGAAATTATACCTCCTCATGAAGATCTATGAAATCTTTTATGGGAAGAAATAATCGAGTTCTGTCAACTGAATCACTCTTGGCTGTTCCTGAAAGACACATAGAATAAATTAGGGCTGGCTAACAGTGACCTTTTAAAAACCACAGTGGCTCTCTAAGGTCTAAGCATTAGGCCCACCTCCTGCCAAAAGAAATAGTTATGTGAGGGCAGCTCCTGTCCCACTGTCAGTTTCATTTGTAATATTCATGCAGGATAATCCCCTTAGCAGGTGAATAATTCAGGATTTAAAGGTACTCAGTGAACAAACACACACTGAAACTTCAAAATGTTGCCATACCCCCTAAGTGGTGAATTATCCAACCTTGGTTATATTTTGCGACTAAAGATAGGAGAATCGATCAAAAATGCAAAAAAAAAAAAAAAAAACCCCACCCCAGAATCTATTTGTAATAATGTACATTCTGGGAAGACCGGGGTTGTGTGCAAAATAACGACTTTACTTGACATAGTGTGCCCTGTTACTAAATGTGGACCTAAGAAATTATGTTTGTGTAAGTCGTATAGTATCTTTGGAATTTGAGTAGGGCCTTAAAGAGGCCTGAGTTAAAAAGGAAAGGAAATTCCCTCTGAATTGGGGAGACCAGTATGAAGGTCAAGTTAGCTGGGAAAGGGAAGATAAGTAGTAAGTTAGCCTATTGCAGCAGAGACCTGTGGTACAGAGTGGCTGGGGCTAGACCCTAGACCGGATAGGGCTCGGCTAAGCGGCTTTAAAGTGCATTTGTATTTCACCCAGAGGTCGCCGAGAGTGCTGTAAACTCAATGTGTGTGTGTCTCCTGAAAGTCACACGTGAAACCTACTCCTGAATATGACAGTCGTAGGAGATGGGACCTTTTGGAGGTGTCCAGATCAGAAGAGTTGGGGCGCCATGAATGGGAGTAAAGGGGGCTATCTCCGGACCAGGAAGTGGGCCCTCATCAAACCCTGAATCTGCCGTTGCCTTGATCTTGGACTTCCAGCCCCCCAAACTGTAAGGAATTCACGTGTTGTTTAAGGCACCCAGCCTCTGGTATTTTTATTTGACTAACCCCAGCGAACCAAGAATCCCGTGGGAAAAATTGGTAAAGGATGTACTATTAAAAGGTTTGGAGACCATGACCTTCTCTAAGATCGCCACTAATTTTCCCGTTGCCGCTCAGTTTGGGGACACGGCATTGCTAAGAATCTCGGGAGGACACCTATTCTGTCCTCCCCTCCTAGGGAGGCTGAGGAATTCCTCACAGATGGATGTTTATTGTGTATTTAAATAATTCCGGGAGGCGGCACCCTGACCTTGCGAGGTGATCGGTTGCATTTTCTGTAACATCTGCGCAGTTTAGAAATTCCGCTTGTGTTTAGCTTAAGCTCACTCCTCAGTGGGCATCCATCATTTTGCTGAAATTGGGAGGAGCGAGGGGCAGAGTCTTTGCCAGAACGTGGTAGCTGGAGAAACTGTACCCCTGTATCCCAGCCCCTAGACATCAGTGGCTGGTGTGTAGGAAGACACTTCTCTATCTGAATAACCAACATAACGAAGGGTCTTTCTCTTTTTCTATGTGGCTTTAAAGCTCTTACAATTTAGAACAAGAACCTGTGATATTTTCGTGTTTCCAGGCTTTGCTTACACTTTCTGATCTTCCTGAAAATAGTTCTGGAAGTATTGCTTTTCTGACAAAATGCCACTCAGCTTTCAACAATCCATTCTGATATCAACTTTTCTTTTTCCAGCAAAACCCTTTCTTCTGTTCCACTGTATGTTACGATGTACCTCACAGTACGTATGGAAATATATGATACCATTCTGATATTAACTTTTCTTTTTCCAGCAAAACCCTTTCTTCTGTTCCACTGTATGTTACGATGTACCTCACAGTACGTATGGAAATATATAAATGGTTGGGCGAGAATATTTTTGTAGACACTGTCATCTTGTCCTCATTCTCGGTTTAGAAGCCACCAAACTATTTTCCAAAGGCAAAACTCATCGAATCTGTTGTCTCCAGTTATGATTCTTTGGAATGTTTTACCAAATGTAGATACTGCAAAAGGATAGCCCTTTTCAATTTCATTCTATTTGGTACAGAATAGAAATATACCCAATTAAAGAAGAACAATATTGACATTCTTTCCCCAAATCATGTTATAACAAGGGATAGTCACAGAGTTCAAAATTGAATCATCGGCACTCTCTCAGTTCTAGGTGTTCATTTGGTTCAGTCTCACCTTGACTTTGTAGGATAAATGCCGATGTCTCCTGACCCACCAGTGTCATTATCAGTAAAGCTGCTGGTGCTCCATTTGTTGAATACTTTGATGACCATTTTCAGCTGATACTGAATCAAATAAAACCAAAGCCTCTGCAAAAATGTTATTATCTTTGTCCATCGCTTATGTTTATTTATGAATAAATTTCTCTAAATCTCCGGCACTTGAAAATTCAAGTGATGGGGGCAGCAAAGGGAGAAAGCTCATTCTTCCACAACAAAGGGGTGTGTTTTTTTGCCCTGACTGGTGTGGATCGGTGGATTGAATGCCAGCCTGTGAACCAAAGGGTCACCAGTTCGAATCCCAGTCAGGGCACATGCCTGGGTTTCGGGCCAGGTCTCGAGTAGGGGGCAACCACAAATTGTGGCTTCTCTCCCTCTCTTTCTCCCTCCCTTCCCCGATCTCTAAAAATAAATAAAAATCATTTTTAAAAAGTGGTGTCTTTTTTTTAATTCAACATCAATTCTGTCCCATACATAAAAATTGTGGTTTCGTTACTTTGTGTGCATGTAAAAATATTTATCAGTTCTAGCAATAATTGCTTCTAATTTTTGGTGCATTACAAGCAGTGTGTTTTGATGAGCTGTGAGCTATGCATGTACCACAATCAATTTGATAAATAGATTTCTGCATTGGAAAATATCACTTTCATCAGAACACTATGTTGCCCCCAAAGTTAATTTGTTCCGTTCCCCCTAAAGCCACACAAAATGTATCTCCTGTGTTAAACTTTTTAACCGAGTTGACTATACATTCATAATAGTGTCAGGTGTTGTTGTCTTGGGCAGAATATACTTCAATGACTTTATTTTGACTCCATAATTGGATGAAAATTCACCACCACTGGAATCCACTGATTCTACTGGAAACATTCGATGACATTGATATAAAATCAGCCTCCCTGCATTCTTGTGATTTTCTTGTTGTGCTAACAGATCCGACACCTCAGCAGCTCTCTCCTGGTACTTTGTACGTGCACCGGGGTCTGGTGACACAGCTCATTGATTCCAGTGAAAGCCACGTGGTACAGAACAGTCCACACACCTACCTTCGCTGGCTGCATTTATTCCATCATATCATGGGCACTGCCTTCTTCGCCTGACTCCAGGCTGTTGAGGTTGGATGCTGATGCTTTCTTTGCCAGCAGGCTCGTGCCTTCTGGTTTCCGCGTGGTCAGTGATGCCCTCGTGGCCCCAGTGGTGGGTGACAATTGTCAACATTATGTCCAGTTCATCACTTGTCAACCCAGCATCAGGTTTCCAGTGGAAATTCAGAACATGAACCTGAGTTTGTTTTATTGAGTCTACCGGGGTGACGTTGGCTGATAAAATCATACAGCTTACAGGTGTACAGTTCTACACAATGCATCGTCTGTATATTGTACCACGTGTTCACCGCCCCAAGTCAGGTCTCCTTCCGTCACCATTTTGTTTTTTTATTCAATGTCTACTTCCTGTTTTTTAAGTTACCGGCATTGAACAAGTTTCTTGTTCAAAAGGGGGCACCATCAATAACAGAGTAAAGGAACTGTTGTAAATTCACACCATGTTATAAATGGTAAAACCATGGTTCCAAGAGTAAACGATTCTCTCTATATGTTGTTGTATTAATTCTTAGCCTTCCTTACATATATTTCATACGTAGCCCGCTAACAACTTTCCAGGTTTCATAGAGAGCTAAGTAACGAGAGTTCTTGAGGCTTCGTAAGTCAACAAAGAGCAGGCAGGAAGCAGCCTTGGAGCATCCGACGCGTCTCCCTTCAGAACCTGAGGTGGAAGGGATGAGCTGGCCCCAGATGCGCATGCCCAGCACACCACATTTTATCAGGGAGCCCCCTGCCCACTGTCCCTGAGAAGGAGGCATTAGTTACCTTGTGTCAGGAGAGGGTTATCCCTGGTGCCAGCACCCAGAGAGATGCGGCTCAAATTCATCTGGGACGTGTCCTGGACGGTGGGGGCTTCTAATGTGGAGGTACGATGGGCCAATCACTACCAAGAAGCTGCCAACAAGAGCAAAAGGTTCAGTTCTGTCTTTGACACTGAGGATCACATGGTCACAGCCGTAAAAGTCACCGAAATCATGTCCCAGTGTTCCCTGTACTTCTCTCCCATCTCCTTTCTCCATGTCTCTGAGCTGGACCCGCTAAGGATGTTTCCCTTACCCCAAACCCGCCCTCTGCGTGGATTCCAGGTGTTACAGGGTTTTGGTTGGGCCCACACCCCCTCCAAATGGGACAGTGAGACCCCAGGAAGGGGAAGATAAAGACATAAACATTTTATGTAAATGAAAACAGAAACGATATCATCAAAGAGACCATTACATAGTGCTAACATGATTTTTCCAGATAGAAACTTCATAAAGTAGTCCCATGTATTAGAATATTGGGAAGATACAGGAAAGGAGAAAATTATAATCACCCAGAGATAATTACTGGTACACTGGGACTTTTTTCACTGTAATTTTGACTTACATGTATGCAAGCATTCATTTCATAAGTTGCTCTGCTTGTTAAGTATCTTTTTTTTTTAATGATCTGTTTGGATGATCAAATAATCACTCCAATTCTTGAGCCCCTCTGGCTATAGGTTATTACAACTGTCACTCCAGTTTTGGGGCTAGAGAAGGTGGGGACTCTGGCTCTCCCAGAATCCCTTGCTCGGGCAGGGTCCTTGACCATCTGAAACCTCTACTTTTCCCTTGCCTGGTTCTTCCTTCTCCTACTGGGAGAGCCGATCAGCCAGAGGCGAGGTTCGGCAGTAACACTCCTGGCAGGAGAATCCCCAGCGGGAAGGAAGGAGCTGTGGCCTCTTCCGGCCTCTGGCCCTGCGTTGGCCGGCCCAGGGCTCTCTGCAAAGAATTGCCGGTAAGCGGGAATTGACTCAGAACCACGTCGTTAAAAATTCATAAATCCCTCCCAGGATTCCAAGGAATAGCCAAAGAATTAGGTGCCCTTCGCTGTGTTATCGCATAATCTAATCAATAAGGAGATGAAAACAAACCCCAGAGCAGTCCTGGGTGGCCTTTGTAATCGCTAAGGGGGAACGAACAGGTCACCTCCTACTCGAGTGCACTTGCTTTCAACCTCTCTATCCCTTTCTCTTCCTGGTCCAGCGGGTGTTTGCTCTCGGTCTTTCATGGAATTTCCCAGGAATGCATCTATATGGTTTTCTCAAAGAGCATTTCTTCCTATTTTTAATACATTGTTTTCAGCTATAATATTGATTGGAATCCATTTCTTTTAGTCTTAGGGAACGTCTTCCTAATGTTTTAAGTGAAAGGATGGTTCGTGTCTCTTCATTCAGTATCCGAGGTGGTAAGTTTACCATTTAACGTTATCTTCGTCACAGCTGGTAAGTCTGACCACATTGTTCTCGTGTGGTTGGCTTATGGGAACACCTCCTGTAGGGGATCTCACTCCTGTGTCCGTTGAGGAACGCAAAATAATGTTCTGTTAGGGATTTAGCGGATTCATCTTCAGTTCTTTTTCAGCGGACTGATTTGTGATAAAAGCAGGCACCTCGCCTGTTTCCTGATTCTCAATATTTTTTGCGAACAGCGTTTTCACCCCTTGTGAAAAATAATGTCTAGGTCATTCCGTGTATCACTGTGTGAGGGTCTAATATAATGGTCAGTGAGTGACATTTTCTGTGTGCCCCTCCCTCTCCCTATCCCTACTCTGCCTCCTTCCCAACACTGCTCATCACCCCCCCTCCCGCCTTGTTAAAGAATGCATTTCTCACATATGCATTATGCTTGAAAGTTCTACTGAATAATTGCATTTGTTTTTTTTAAGAGTGTGTTTATTTATTGTTAGAGAGTGTGTTTATTTATTGTTAGAGAGTGGGGAAGGGAAGAAGAAGGAGGGAGAGAAACATCAATGTGTGGTTGCCTCTTGCACGCCCCCTGCTGGGGACCTGGCCTGCAACCCAGGCATGTGCCCTGACTAGGAATCGAACCCACCACCCTTCGGTTCGCAGACCCTTGCTCAATGCACTGAGCTACACCAGCCAGGGCTAATTGCACCTGTGTTTAAGATCTACTGTGAAGCTACACTGTATGAGGGCTTCTGGCTGCTGTTGTTTTTGTTCAATACCATGTTTCCAGAACGGCATTCCTCGAATCCCTCCATGTTGTGGCTTGTAGCTAGAGTTCATTCATTATTACTGAAGATATCCCATCGTGTTTATTATCCCACAGTTGATTTATTCGCTCTCCTGGTGATGGGTGTTTGGGCGGTTTCCAATCTCCTGCTCTTCCAAGCAGGGCTATGAAGATTCAGGCACATGTCTTCTGGAAGCCATGTGTTGGGTCTTAGGACACACGAACGTTTAACTTCACAAGACGAGTCTACATGGTTTTCAAAGTCGCTGTATTCATTCCTGCCCTCACTAGCCCTGTGTAAGTGTTATCTAGACTCCTCTGATTTTTGCCCATGTATAAAATGATGTCTGTCAGTGGTCTTGATTAACATTTACATGGTTACTGATAAAACTAGGATGAACATTTCCAATAATTAATGGTAAGATGCACTTTTCTGCGCTACAATTCCTGTCCACATCTTTTCTCCTTATTTGTAGATGTTCTTTATAATATCCTATATTTTAATGTGCCTGTTACGTGGGTCGCAAAAATCTTTTCTAATTTCTGGCTTACTTCTTTAATTATTTTTAGCGGGGCTTTAGTGGAAAAAGTTTTTGATTTTCAAGATCAAATGTCTGGGGACTATTCAGTGACACTTCATAATACAGGGTTCCCCATTTCTCTGGACGATATCTGTCCCATCAGCGTTCACCTTGAACTTGAACCTGATGTGGGCAGCCCTCCCTGAGCACCTGTGCAAATACCTCTGTGGTGGCCCTTGTCATAAACTAGTATAGCTCAGTATTTCCTCCATATGACCGTGAGTTCCTGGAGTTTGTGATTTTCTCATCTGTACTATGAGAAGAAAAAGAACTCTTCTCTGGCACGTTGGCCCCAAGGATCAAATGAGTCGTTGGCTGTAAATATATTGTGTTGGTTTGTTTTATTGACTCGTATTAGAATGTTATAGCACATTTAGAAAATCACATTCTAACCAGTCCAGATCGATTCAACCAGGGCACAGGTGTACCCAATTATGGAATCTAGTATCATGTAGGTCACGTTCAAAGCCCCTGAGAATGTCTTCATGATACCACCTTAGGCGTCGCCCATGTGAAGGTTCTGCCTAAGTGAACTTAAGTCTTTTTTTCACTCCAACATGCAACACTGCTATGATTGGCTACGCCCTTTTTGCTTGAAAATTGGAGGAGGGCAATACATTTGAGAGAAAAAGAGAGTCTTGGAACCCAGTTAAGCTGGGGTTTGCAGACATTTATTTTTAAAGATTTTATTTATTTTTAGACAGAGGGGAAGGGTGGGAGAAAGAGAGGGAGAGAAACATTGATGCGTGGTTGCCTCTCACACGTCCCCCATTCAGGACCTGGCCTGCAACCCAGGCATGTGCCCTGACTGGGAATCGAACAGGTGACCCTTTGCTTTGCAGGCCTGCACTCAATCCACTGAGCCACACCAGCCAGGGCTGCAGGGTAGACATTTTTGCACATATACTCCCCCAGGAGGACACTTGCGCCTTCTCCTTGCAGTCTGGACTCTGTTGGATGGGAACAAGGCAGGTTTGTGCACTTGGACCTGAGCTACTGTCTTAATAGAAATCCCAGCCTTCACACCCTGTGCTGGACTCTACCCAGCCGAGCCAGTGGGTCGTAACCTCTGGCACTGGGACCAGAGATGACCAGCAGGAAGGAGGGGGGTGGCCCTGGTACATCCAGCAAGCTTTGCAGGCGGCGTTGGCTTATTCATACAGCCCTTGCAAGAACAGGCCTTATAGTGGGACACTCCCAGCTGGGGACGTGGGTTGAGAAACCTTTTCCCAGCTCTCTCCCTCTTTTTCTTCCCTCGCCATTCGTTATTCTGCTTCCTTGAGGTTTGATTAAACACCCCGCTCTGTTTCCAGAACAAATTTAATGATTCCAGGGCACCAGGAACCAAATTAATCTCTCTTGACCTTTCTAATATGGAGTGTCATCTTCTGTGGCTGTAGGAAAAAAAAGCAGAACTTTGTACACACCGAGGTTAAGCATGATTAAAGAACTCCTGTGTAACGTGAAAATATCCCACGCTGTGTTTTCCTGGTGATAGATTTTTCGAACTTTCAGAAATACTGTTACAGACACACGTAAATACGTTGTTAAAGTCCTTTCCTCCAAGATGATTTTGGAAGCATTAGGGTTTGGAAGGGGGAGAATTAAAACGCACGCACACACACGCAGACGATAGCTAAAGTGGAAGTTAGCCTTTTCCCTTTCGTTCCTTGGCACCCATAAATTTCAGCACAGTAGAAATACGATGAGCCAGAGCAGCTACAGGTTTTACATACTTGGTTAATTAGCAATTCTTACCAAACCGAGTGTATCATTTCTCTTTAGCATCCTCCATGGCCTCGATTAGGCATATTTACGGGAAAAGTCAATGGCTAAGACATTAGAGGCCAACCTCAAAGTCAGAGCACAGCCACCGTAGGCCTTAGAGAAGTGCTTTATTAGCCAAGAATTGGTTGGTTATCGATCCCGGTCCGTGTCTCTGGTCACAATAGCACTTACCCTAATTTTTCTAGTGTAAATATAAGTAAATTTGAATGGGTGTTGCTGAAAACCATCTGTAAATCTGCATTTTGTGGTTTGGCTTGTAATTGTAGTTACTGGAAGGCTCGATAAGTGGGGCACGGGCGAGGAGACGAGGCCGGGGCCTCACAGCCTGCTCTCTGCAAATACGTCCAGAAGCACTTTCCCCGGGGCTATTAAGGCAACTCTGGCTCTCTCTGCTCAGAAACGCAAAAACCACCGGGGGTAGGAGGCCCAGAGGGAGCTGGGGGCAGGGATGCGCCTGGTCAGAAGAAATGGTGTGCGCTGCGCTCAGCCCTCCCTCCCCGCCCCCACTTCCCCTGCCCCTGCCCCCCGAGGTCAACCACGCAATTAAGGAAGAAAGATAGGAACTGGTTTTTATTTTCCTTCTGCTTTCCTGAGGATAAACAATAACGCCCTCAGGTCGCTTGCCACATTATCAATCCTCTACCTTTTATACTGCCTTCGCTGGCCCGTCCCCGACATAGGTTTGGTATCAGAGACTTGCCAACAAATACCGCGTTGTCATCGCAACGGAAGTCCTTCCCGTCGCTTTGGGAAGCTCCTCCCCTTAACAGAAGATGCTACCCGGAGAACGAGGGTTAACGGGCATTGGATTTCGTCTGCCGGTGGCCAGGTTTTGAGCTGAATGGGAAAGCGGGTGGGAAGTGGCTTTCGGGAGGATGAAACCGGCACCCGGAAAACACCAAAGAAACCCCACCGTTGGCATGCCGCGTCCGAAACATGGTTCGGACCCGGGTACCGGGTCCAAATTGGGTCCACTCAGACAGGTGACTGGGATGGCTAGCGCTGCCACACCATCATTTTCTTCCTTCCCGAAGAACTCTGTGCCTTTCACTTAGGTCAAGAGGTTGCAAGAGCGTGGTTGCTGCAAAAGGAAAAAATGGTGAAGAAATAGAGGGAGTTGAAAGGTGTGAGGGACACCTGCCCACACACACCACGTGGTGGCAGAAATCTTCAGAAGACGTGGGTGTGGTGGAGATGGAGCTTGCGGATCCTAGACGGCAGCCAATGATCTACTTTCTGGTTGGAGGGTGGTTACCCACTTGGGTTAGGTAATGGTGTGCGCTCCCCGGGGGCGATAGATTCAATAGGAAGCAGTGCTGTCTTCTAACAGGCATTTGTGTCTGGGAGCTGTTGTCCTTCGGTTCAGTTCCCGTCCATGGTTGAGTCCCAGCCGTCGTGAAGTACGAGGCCCCCGAATCTGTCTGTTCAGTTCGGGCCTCGGTGCCTTTGCACACGCTCTTCCCTCTACCTAGGACACCATTCCCTGCTCTCGCTCTGTCCGGCAACGATTCGTGCTCTGGAAACTCTGACCAAGCGTTCCTCCCCCCGGAAAGCACTTCATGCACACTATCCCCCATTCTGTCTTCGTCTGGGGACACGTGCTGAAATGTAACAGGGCACCAGCATCTCAGTGAGTTCTCTGCAAACAGAAAGTGTGCGTTCACTTCTCTGTCTGTAGAAAGTGACTGGCATAGTATTTGGCATGCAATTACCATGCTCACTGAATATTGATTGAAAAATGATTGAATGAATGTGGTGAAGCCTCTTGCTAAGGCAAGTCCACCTAAGTAAGGCAGAATTTGAAACTCAAATGCACATATTAGGGCCAGGTAAAGGTGGCTCAGTCGGTTGGAGCACCGTCTTGTAAACAGAAAGGTCGTGGGTTCGATTCCCAGTGGCTTGTGGGTTTAGGCAAGCGGTATGGGAACCAACCGATGTTTCTCTCTCACATCATTGTTCCTGTCCCTCTCTTTCTCCCTCCCTCCCCCCTCTCTAAAAATAAATAAATAAAATCATTAAAAAAAGAAATGACTCAGGAGTAACATTTATCTTGCCAAAACAAGTGGCAATCTGTACCCAATATGGCTGGGCCTTCCACTTTTCAAGATAAAGCGAAAATTTGTATTTTCATTTGAAATCAACCATGTTGGAAAATGTGGGCAACTTAGACCATTTTATGTGGCTTATGTGGTCCACATTCTCCCAGATTAAAAAAAAACAAAACAAAACAGCCTTCACACACACACAAAAAGACTTTGTAGCGTGAACCATACCTGGCTGCATTTCTCTATCCATAAAATCTAAGATCTCAGAGCCGTCACCACATGGGGACTTGGGCAGGGCTCATAGCCCTGAGGACCGGAGAAGGAAATGCTCTTATGTAGAGAGAGTTGGCTGATCGCTTAGGCGTGGAGCCAGCCACTTGGCCTGGGAATTCGGTTTTCCTGGGAGACAGCCTGCAGCATCAGGGCCCTATAATGTCCGATGTCCAGAAGATTCCACGGGCCCTCGGCCTCTGAGCGTGCATCACCAGGAATGCGATGAGGCAGAGAGCTGGACCACCAGGGACGCAGCACGCATTCGTCCTTGGAGAGATGCGCCCGTGAGAGAGGGACTGGAAGATCACGTGAGTGTCTGTTTCTATGAAATCGGCCCAAAAGCTACTGGAACTAGTAAGCGAGTTTGGCCACAGAATGCAAGATCAATATACAAATATCGACTGTTATTCTACGCACTAGCAGCCAAAACCCTGAAAATTGGAATAACAAACAACAGGGATAATAAATACCATGGGGATAAATTAGAAAAAAAAATAGCTGTAAGACCAGAAAATCACAGTATGTCGCTGAGAGAAACTAAAAAACACCTAACTAAGAGAAATCCGTACGATGTTCATGGGCCAAGGGCTCCAGATTAGGACACCGCGTCTCCCCAACTTGATCTTTTTAAAAAGACAAATGGTTTCATTGGGATATCACTCATGGACCCTGTAATTCACCCATTTAAAGTTAATGGCTTCAGTGTATTCACAGGATTGAACCGGTACCACAGTCTAATTTCAGAATACTTGGCCCCACCCAAAGAAGCCCTGAACTCATCAGCAGTGGCTCGTCTTCTCCCCTTCACCCCCTCAGCCCTGGACCACCCCTTTTGTCTGCACAGATTTGTCTGTTCTGGACATTTCGTGTAACTCAAATCATAGAAGACGTGGTCCATTGCAAATGGCATCTTGTGCGTGACATTTTCAGGGTTCATCTGCGTTGTAGCACACACTGGTGATAGGGGACTGAAGACTTGGAAATTTTTAGCTTCAGGTAAAAAGTTATGTCTAGTAAGTAACGTGTGTGTTAAAGCTTTTGTTTCAGAAACTACTGATAAGGCCCATCCAGGCTCCTGGGAAAAATGGCCAGCCTCCTGGGGCACTGGCTAGAGATTATACCGCCTGGGGACAAGTTGGAGGCATCCGGGCCTTTTGTCTTCCAGGGGAGCAGACGGCCACTCCCCTCCTTTGGGAACTGCTAACTGCCAAGGGCAGAAATGCTGCAGCTTCTGAAGCTCAAAGCCCTCACCCACCTTGTTCGTCCTCCCCCACCTCCCTTATAAAAGACCTGGCCAGGAAGGAGAAGGGAGGATGGTGTGTTAGGGTATGAACCCGCCGTCTTCTCCGATCACCGGCCATCTGAATAAAGCGCCCGTAAAAGATTCAATTGCTGTCATTGCTTATTGGATTTGGTAGTGACAGGCAGCCCGAACGCCAGTGTCTTTTCCGGTTACACTAGTACTTCTTTCCCTTTTATTGCCAAATAATATCCAGGGTATGAATATGCCACCTTTCATTTACCTGCCACATTTGATTTCTCTTCCTAAATTGATCTTGGCTTAAACATAATCTAAATGAAAATGCCATTTTTTTTTTGCAGAAATTGGCAAGATGATTCTAAAATTCATGCAGGGTTCAAAACAATGGCTGGGGCAAAATGAATTAATACAACCGCTTTGGAGAACAATTGGTGGCTTCTTCAGAAGTTACACAGGCCCTTTGATCCAGAACTCTGCTTTTAGTTATTGGCACCCGACAAATAGTAATATACAAATACTGCTTCATGGATGCTTTCGGTACCTTTTTTTAGTAATAACTGACAATTAGAAATAATCCCAAATACTCATCCATAGATGAGTATGTAAGAAAATTATGGTCTATAATACTGTGTCATGCTGCTTAGCAAATAAAATGCATCAGTTATTGACAGACGCAATGCCAGGAATGAATCTCAAAATAACAATGTTGAGTACAAGAAACATGGCGCAAAATATATATATGCCGTATGACCTGAGCTTTACAAAATTCTGGAAAGGGAAAATGTGTGAATACTGCCTGGAAGGCCAAACAAATCGACAGATCAGTCTGGGAGCTAGGAAAGGTTTTTGATCAGGAAGGCCCAGATGGCAAAGATGGGAGAATTGATTCCCAAGTCCACATGCGGGGAACTCAAAATTGAGGCATCTTAAGTACCAGAGGAGGGAGGCTGGGTGACGTACAGGTGGGCGGGGACTGGAGATAGCCGGGCAGTGGAAAGCGACCCCAGGGAGAGCTTGACATTTCCAGCTCCCTTTGTTCTCGGTCCTGGAGTCACTAGTTCTTGTGTCTCTCCTCACCTCTTCCTGACAAAGGGGCTGCTGAAGCCTCAGGTGGAATTCTTCCAGGTAATTAGCATGTCTGTAGCAGCAGCCCTGAGCCAGCCTGCAGAGCAGGCCAGAGAGGAAGCCTTTGACTCACACCTGTGAAGTAATTAAAGACCATAAACTCCCCCCCCACTGTAAAAACACAGATTCTAAGGAGTTAATCAGACGTATAAACATATGTCTGTAAAATTTATTATCATATGGTTCAAGGTATCAAAAATTACGACAGCACCTTAAATGTTCATCAGCAAGAGAAGGGTGAAGTTCATTGTGCTATATTTATTCACTGGTTTCCGTACAAACACTAAAACAATGTCATTTAGACATGATCGATTGACAGAAAACAATGCCTGCAATACAGAGCAAAATTTAAAAAATGTTTTTCCATATGGAGTAATTTTATTGTTGACCACACATAGTGTATGTATACATAGACACACAGGCGACTCGCTGTGTCTTGCTGTGTATAATGGGCCCCCATGTTTCAGCGCTAACTCCCATGTATAATGAGCATCCTTATTTTTCTCTCAAAAGAATTGGGCAAAAAAAGTGTGCATTATACATGGCAAAATACAGTATTTCCTTTCATCTACATAATTTTATTACTTCTGAATTCTCTTGCCAAAAGCAGGCATTGTTTTTATAATCAGAAAGGATTTGTTCCACTTGGGCAAAAGAGCACCATTCACTGGTTGACATTGGCCTTGGCTGCTGCCAGAAGTTCCTGCTCCGGGTGTGGGCAGGCAGGGCTCCGACCTCTGACCCACTCTTTGATTAACGCCGAGACCAGCTGACTAAGCTAACAGGTGCCCTTTCATGCAAATAGTTAGATCAGCCTTTTAAATAATTCTTAAAAGACATTCAGATTTACAAAAAGAATATTTAATCTCCAAATGTGCCTTTTCCCCTACCTATCTCATTCCATAGAGTTCACACTGATTGAAGTGAATTCATATTTAAAAATTCATAAAGCCAATCAGTGAAATCGTATATAATGTATAACAAATGACAAAAATCTAAACCGTGCTTCTGTGAACTTCTTAGGGCTGCTGTTGCAGCTTAAACC
Organism: Carollia perspicillata; assembly: GCA_004027735.1. NCBI lineage: Eukaryota > Metazoa > Chordata > Mammalia > Chiroptera > Phyllostomidae > Carollia > Carollia perspicillata. The sequence goes on along the minus strand of PVKM010025439.1, from coordinate 2,284 downwards.
AAACTACAGGGCTTAAAAACAACACCGGAGGGTTTGGGGTTTGATTCCCAGTCCAGGCACATACCTAGGTTTCGGGTTCGATCCCCCGTTGGGGTGTGTACAGGAGGCAAGAGACGGATGCTGCTCTGTCCCTCTAAAATCAACAAACGTGTCCTTGGATGAGGGTTAAAAAGGAATCATAAATGTTAACAGTCACTGGTTTTGTTATTGTTGTATTGTTTCTCGTTTTCTTACTGTGTAATCCATGACGCGCAGCGTGCAAGGCCTTTTGGGAGTCTCCCTCGCACGCCACTCGGCTCAGTTTCCTACTCCGTGCCTCAAAAAATCATCCCCACAACACACCACCTTGTCATCCTTCCCCTGACGCTGTCTCCTCTTTGCCTCAATTTTCTCACTCACCCATCCTGACCCCGCTCCGGAGCCATCTCTGCGGAGACTCTCTCCCTCTCTCTCCTTTCTGATAGTTCCCTTCTGCACACACACACACACACACACACACACACACACATATATATATAAAAATATATAATTATATACTGTCTCTCTATATAATTATATTCTCTATATAATAGAATGTAATTGTAATAGAATAGTATAGAGTGGTAGACTTTATATAATATATAATAGAATGTTTATAATGGAATAATATATATAATAAAATGATAGAAGATGCACAATGTATAACAGAATCTAATATAAATATATTTGAACGTGAATTGGACTAGAATAACAGATGATAGGAAGAAATATATATATATATATATTAGTGCTGTTTCTCCCCCTCTTTGTAGTATAGAAGGGACTATTCCTCATTACTATTTGCATTTGCAAACAGTCATTAACAATTTGTTGAATGAACTGCCGTATAGCTGCTGCTGGGATGGTGGATTGAGGTCTGAGGCCAGGGAGCCCCCCAAATGCCTAGGACAATGCCTGGAATGTAACTGGCCTTGGGAAAGCTGGGGTTGGGGGGATATGCAGATAAATGAAAGAATTAGTCTCCCAGAATGCAAGCATCAGCCTAAACAAGACTAGAGGTCCATACAAAATCCCATCAAATCAAGAAAAATCGGATAATGATGAAAGAAAAGCACACTAAAAATTTTTTTTAAATAACCTTTAATTTCAACCCTATCTTTCAAAGATAGTTTAAGTTGGCGGGAAAATAAAATCACGGTGTGGTTTAGTGTGGACACGTTTTGTGTTTGTCTCGTCTTCTTTTCAAACAGGACAAACATCGGTGCGAGTAAAGTCCTTTCCAATTCACAGCTGGCACCAAATACTTGGGCGTACGATTCATAGGGGTTCTCGTTTTCAGTTCGTGGCTGCGTGTAAGCGTGTACACTTTTGTGGACTTGTGGCTTTAAAAAAACCTGTAACTTTTAAGGATTGGGATTTCATAGCCTTTGAGATTTCAATGATGAGACTCTGCTCCTCTTAGATGAGTTGAATATCCAAGTAAATGAACGAATTAGTAGTCTGTTGTTGAATGAGTCTCCTACGTTTTGTAAAATTCCCGGTCATTGTTGGGAGTTCCCACTCAAGACTGCGAGGAAATAGCTATGAAAAAAAAAAAGAAAAGAAAAGAAAACCTGCTCTCCACCCCCTCCTCTTCTTCCAGGACGACAGGCAGGTCTGTGTGCGGGTGCCGTGCCGAGTTCTGGAACAGGCGTGGGCAGGAGGTCACGGTTGATGAGAGGCAGACGACCCGAATGTGGGCAATAAAGCCCCGTGCAGTGCTGGAAAACAAAGGCAATTCCCAGAAGACAGTGATCTTTCCAATGACCCAGCTCGTCTCTGCCAGCCTTTGAATTTCACCTTGATGTTTAAACGAAAGCACAGAGGGAAAGCAGGAGCTAATTCTATTGATTGCTGCGACTCGGGAACCTCGCATAAAAGCGACGCGGTGATATGGAGAGGATGTGGCATAAAAACAAACCTGGTCCTGCCTGACTAAACCGGGCCCTGACCTTCCTTCCACCCCCCTGCACCCTCGCAACGCGGGAGGCCAGAGTTCGGGTGGGGACTCATTTATTAATAAGCAAATAGATCGAACCTGGCGTTAATTATATTTAGCCTCTTTCGCAAGGAAAACATTTAGACAAGAGAAAATGAATGAATGATTTGGGGTTTTTTTGTTGTTCTGGTTTCGTGGACGGGATCTGGAAAATTATATTTCACTCTGGCAGGGTCCTCGGCTGCTTACCCCTCACCCCCACCCTGCCACGTGGTTCCCGATGACCTCCCACGGGGGTACATTGCCTTGGAGTTGGGCCCAGGGGCC
>PVKM010025438.1:0-19945 GCA_004027735.1 Carollia perspicillata | reverse complement strand
CTTCTGAAGATGCTCATAAATTAGCACAGTCGTCACTGACACTGCACAGTGTCTGAGGAACGTTTCATAATATTAAACAATTTATTTTACCCTTAAATTTACATGTGCATAGATCTGAACAGTACATATGGGAAGTATGACATCAGTTTTTTTGTTGGCAAATAGATGAACACTGAACGCAAAAACCATGGACATTTTTAAAAAATTATGTTGAAAGACATTGAATTTTTTTAAATAATAAGGTATTCAGCTAATTTTATTGTCTTTAAAAATTTGATAGTGACTTACTATAACTTCATTTTGCCTTTCAGTTTGGATAGGTCCTTTGTAATATTTTAAAAGGTAACGTTTTTTGAAACGTAAAAAATAATTTTAATTTTTGAATCTTTTGACATTTACTGTCATTCACATTTTTTGGACGTAAATACACTCAAAATTTGAATGAAAATACACTTTAAATACAATTATGTTTTGACCATGTACATGTATTACTTTGAATTATAAATTAAATAGAAAAGAAGGCAAAAGAAAGATCATAAGAAAAAATAAAGGCAAAAAGAAAGTCTATAAGAAAAAAATGCATCTGCAAATGGTGGGTACTCAGTAAATATAAGGAATCCCTTTTTGCTACCCTCACTTATCCCCCTTGCTTTATTGTTGACATCAGATGAAACATAATTTGTCTCCTTTGTTCCCCACTCCCCACCCTCCAAATACAAACATACATATCCCATTTGAAATTCGGTTGTCTGATGGGAACAAATCTAAAGTTTGGAAGAAAACGGAGCCAACAGAACCGACAGGAGAAACTAGAAGAATCTAGTTGAGTTCCAAGTAGAAAAATTACATCAAGTTCAACTGTTTAAGGCGACCAATCTTCTTAGCAGAACTCTGATATGTAGCCTATGTGAGGCGTTTCGTGGCCTGGTGAGAAGTCACAGGCATCTCAGAAATGTGAGTGTGACCAACGAGAATTTAATGACTTACGAACAGTTTGACTTACAGGTTGGGCTGCCAGCCTGTGGCAAACCAAATGCAAGTTTCAGGAAGTGAGCACTACTGGCTACATCCACACATCTTCAGGCACATACCTGGAATGTTTTAACAGCTGGCATCCCATTTCTGAGTTGATTGATGAGAAATTCAACTCTGTTACAGCACAGCTAACAGTTTTAGGGTACATGCCAGGTACTATGCTCAAGCCATTTTGGCAAAATATCCTGCCTATTCCTTACTAATATATAAAGGTACTATTCCCGTTTTAACAACAAGGAACTTAAGTCTCAGAGAAGTTGAGGAACTTGCACCAGTGTTTCTCCTGCTCTTAATGACTTTAATTTTCAGCTGTTCAGGATGGTGGCTACCGTTTATAGAGGGTCGACGAAGGACCTGAACATGCGTCGCACCTAACTTAATCTTCATAAGGACCCTAATAAGGAGCACCATTTGCAGATGAAACAGCTTTCGCTGTAGCAGCTGGTATCACATGTAAGACAAATGATCATTGTAATGGATGCAGGGTCTCTCCCCACCTCCTAACGTAAAAGCAGAAGGGAAAGCGAGCTCTCTTCTTTCACCCCGTTGAGACTCCCGTGTTCCGTATGGAAGAGATTTTTTATTCTAGAGCAGCACTATGCAACAGAACGTGCTGCGATAATAGAAATGTTCAAGACTGGTGCTGTCCAACAGGGAAGCCACTGACCTCATGTGGCCATTGAATACGTGAAATGTGGCCAGTGAGATGAATAAACTGAAATGTTCATTTTATTTAATTTTAACTAATTCAAATTTAAATACGCATGTGGTTAGTGGCTCCCCCGTTGCAGAGCGCAGCTGTAGAGGGGAAGACTGCACGGTGGCCAAGGGCCCAGAAGCGTCTGAGCGTTTCTCGTTTCAGCCCTCCTATTGGCCGGCTTATGGGGCACCTGTGTTCCGCCTACAGCACTGCCGACAACTGAGGAAAAGGGAAGAGAATCAATATCTTTCTTACTCCCTTTATTAAAAACTAAATACTGAAGTGTTCAAACACTCATTTCATTTGTTCATGTATTTATTTAACAAATATTTACAGAACTCTTCTTGCAGGGCAGGCGTATCTACATTGGCCCTGGGCTAAAAATGGCAAGCAGGAGAGAACTGGATGGACAGGAGGTAAATAATCACACAAATTCATGATTAGAAACACGCACCAATGGAAAGCATGAGTTGGGAAGGTGGATGGCAAGGACCCAGGCTTCATTTGAGGCAGTGGGAGATCCCTTTCTGATGATGCTGAAGTTCAGTTTGTGAAGGAGAGGTTTTAGCTGAGCAATGAACAGCGAGTCAGAATTAGTGAGGGTGAAGGGAAAAGCATTCGCGGTGGAGGGAGTCACACGCACAGGCCCGAGAAGGGCCAAGGACGGGCACATTTGAGGAGCTTTAAAGAAGAGAAAAGCTGGGAGAGATGAGACTGCAGAGGCAGAGCCTGGTCTGTCACATCAGCGCTTTTGACCTTTATCCTAAAAGCAGTGAAGAGCTACAAGAAGGTTTCAAGCAGAGGAGCAAAGGAGCGACATGACTAGAAAACAAATTGAAAAAACAAAACAAAACAAAACAAAAAACCTTGGCTTTTAATAAAGGCTTCATTGTTCTTTGTTCCTTCCTTCCTTCCTCCTCCAGCAGGCGGGCAGGTGACTTCCCCAGACACAGGCTTGCAGCTGGCTCCAGAGGCCGATCCTCAAAACAGACCAAAAGTGCTTGGTCCTGGGCCCAGACGATGAATGGAGCTAAGCTGTGTTCTTTCCTCTAGTGCTCTGTGTGCTCTCTCTGTGTGTTTCTGCCATTAAATAAATACTGGGGTATTTATAAAAACTGTCAGCAAACTACCCACTCCATTTTCTCCGCTGCAGGCCCAGACACCCTCAAACAGTAACAGCCTGTACCAGAAATCTCCGTGATATCCAGAGACAGCTCCTGAAGGACTACTAAATATAACTCTCTTCCACAGGGCAGGTGCCTGCTGCCTTAACCTTTATGATCATCATTGTGAAACATCTAGTGAACCTGAAGTTCACAGGCAGGCTTAAGCTGAACAAGGGCAGCCTATTAGAGAGGTCGACTTTCCCTGTTTACTAGTCTGGCCACCTTTTCACTGAGCCACATGAGGTTGATTGACCTTCACTGGGAGAATGACAAGCTCAAGATGTATGTCTGTGGGGAAGAGGCAAGAAAAGAACAGTAAAATGCGAAAAAAGACTGGTGAGTGTATCTGAACTTCAAAAGCTTCAAATAATAAGCATCTGACTTATGGAAGCAAAATGAGTCACTATCCTCTTCTTCCAAAATTAATTCATTTTACCTCTGTCCCTGGCATAACAGGAAAGTCACCCATTTTGCTGGCTGACACCCTGAGCATGATTTCTAACTTGGCCACTTCCTCCAGGCAAGGCAACTCACGTTCCAGAGCCTCAGTGTCTTTGTCTGTGACATGGGTTCATAGTGTCTGTTTGCAGGATGGTATGGATGTGAGACAATGTAGATAGAATGCTTAGAAACAGTCCCCACACATGGTAAGCTCTGACTAACATTGTTATTATCCACTAATACGGATGTGTGTCTATCTTTTCCTTGACACTGAGCTCCTACAGTGTAGGGACCGGCCATTTGTTTTTAGGTCAAATGCGTACTGCTATGATGCTCAACACAAACAGTGAAATGCTAGCATCCACATAGTCATTGCAATATTATTAGCTCCTTTCATCTAGATATGCATTCAAGATTCATCCATGTCTTTTCCTGGCTGGATAGCTCATTTCTTTTTATCACTGAACAATATTCAGTTGTATGGATGTACCAAGTTTATTTATTCATTCACCTATCGAAGGACAGTTTGGTTGGTTCCAACTTTGGCAATTATGAAAAAGCTGCTTTCTACATCCCCATGCGGGTTTTGTGTGGATGTAAGTTTTCAATTAGTCTGGGCGAATACCAAGGAACTTAGTTGCTGAAACGTGTGGTAAACATGTTTAATTTCGGAGGAAACTGCCAAGCTGTCTTCCAGAGCAGCTGCACGGATTGAAATCCCCACCAGCAGCCAGTGATAGCTGCTGCTGCTCTACGGCCTCCCCAGCATTCCGTGTGGTCAGTGTTTTGGTTGGGACTTGAGCCAGTCTAATCGGTGTATAGTGGTAGCTTTAATCTGCAATTCTCTAGTGACATATAGGTACGATTGGACATTGTTTCCATGTTTATTTGCCATCTGTATGTTTTCTTTAGTGAATATTCGTATCTTGTGGCCATTTTTAAATTGGGTTGCTTTTTTATGGTTGAAATTTAAAAGTCCTTTGTATATTTTAGGTAGTAGTAATTTGTCAGAGATGTTTTGCAAATATTTTCTCCCAACCTGTGGCTTGTCTTTTCGTTCTGGCAGTGTCCTTTGAGGAGCAGAAATTTTTAATTTTTATGAAGTTCAACTTACCACATTTCGTTCTGTGGATTGTACTTTTTATCTAAAGCGTCACTGCCAAAATGCAAGGGCACCTTGATTTTTTCCCCTATGTTATCTTTCAGAAGTTTTATAGTTTTGTGTTTTATACTTAGCTATTTAAACCATTTTCAGTTAATTTTGTGAACATGGTAAGATCTATGTCTAGGCTCTCTTTTTCTACATGAGAATTTCTGGTTATTACAGCCTCATTTGCTGGCAAGATTGTCCTTTCTCCATCGAATTGTCTTTCTCTTTTGTCAAAGAACAGTTGACTATATCTGCATAGGTTTATTTCTGGGCTCTCTACTCTGTGGCATTGATCTGTTTGTCTATTCTTCCATCGATACCGCATTGTCCCGATGAGTGTGGCTTCATAGTCAGTCTTGAGGCTGGGTAGTGTCCCTCCTCCCACTTTGCCCTTTCCTTCCAATATTGTATCAGCTACTTATTTGTTTTTTTGCAATTAATAATATTTTAATTTTTTAAATTGTTTATTCTATTACAGTTGTCCCAGTTTCTTTTTTCTCTTTTGTCCCTCTCAGCTACTTTTATTTTTAAAGTAGCTTTATTGTTTTTAGGGAAATTATTGATGTGTATTAAGAAAAAACAAACAATATAGAAAAGTAATACCTATGTTAAAAATTGACTAATAAAGTAAATAGAAGTAAAGTAAATAGAAATAAAGTAAATAGAAGATTGATTCCTAATCAATGAGAAAAAGGTCAACGACACAATAGGAAAAAAAAGTATCTGAGTCATCAGTTTCAGAGAAAAAATCTAATGCCCTACAAATATTTGTAAAAACATAACTTCTCTCTTAATTGAAAGTGCAAAATACAGACCTGTAAAGTTCCATTTTTAAAATTCTCATTATTCATCAGGATAGAGGAACCAAAACTCTCAAAAATGATGTAAATTGGTATAAAAGGTATACGTGACAATATTTTGAACATGTTCTCCTTGAGGGAAGGAATTTGTTTCCTTCACATGCAATCCCCAGTGCTAAAAACAGTACCTGCCACAGAGTATGTCCTCAAGAAAGTGCTGTTGAAAAACTTTGAAAAATTCAAAATGCATTTGGTCACTGACAGAGGAATTCTGCTACTGGGAAATGACCTTGAGGACAGATGTGCGAGGATTGTCGTTGCAGTATTTGTAAGAGGCAAATGCTGTTAGCCAACTAAATGTCCATCAATAGATAAAACGTGAAATAACCTTTTGTATGCTCATACAGTAGGATATTATGTAGCTATGAAAAAAATAAGGTAGATCTATGTGAACTGATATGAAACAATATTATAGCTAAGTTAAAAAGCAAATTATAAAACAGCATCAAATGAGAATATGTGAAATACAATCAACTTGCTTTCTGACCGGTACTGGAAGGATTCATGTCCTCCAGTGAGTCTGTTTTTGGATGGTGATTGAGGAAGGAGGTAGAGAATACTTTCACTTGAGAGCTCGCTTACTTGCTTTCTTTTTCCTCTTTCATAAGATGCAAGTATAATATTTATGATTTTAAAAATTTATTTTTTTAAATGCAAAATGTGCAAAAGCTTTACACAAAATATATAAAGGATATAGATTTATTTCATTTGAAAACATTTTAATTTGGAGGGGAGGAATGATACATTCTCATTTAAAATCTATATACCAAAGCAAAAAGAAGAAAGTAAAATCTCTTAGATAGATAAAACTAATGTTAGAAGTTTGATAAACATCTTTCTAGCTATTTTTTATGCATCTATATAATTTTACATTAATCAGGCCATTCTATTTATGCAGTTCTATTGTCTGCTTTTTCTCATCGAACAACAGTTATGTGACTTCTTTATAAATAAGTAGGATTTTGTACAGGCTTTTTAGTATGCTATTGTATTTACAACTCATTTAGAAAACTAATCAGTTATTTTTTAGCACAATAATCACAATGCTGCCTCATTCATTTTTATAATAATGAATTGGCACAAAGTAACATTTTAAAGGTATATATAAAACACAATAGTGATACTGTGAAGAATCACTAGATGATAATCTGCAGAAATAGATAACTAATATACTCTTGTTGATAGATATTTGGGTTGTTTCCAGTTTTCATGATTATCAACTGCACTAATATAACTGCTTTAATGCATGTCCCCTGGTGCAATACACATAATGTGTATATATATATATATATATATATATATATATATATATATATATATATATCACACACAATAGTGATACTGTGAAGAATCACTAGATGATAATGTATATATCATCTAGTGAGCATTACCTGGAAGACCTCAATTCAATTACTTTTTCTGGCCTCTCTGAGATAAGTGCCATTTTGGATTTTGGTTTATCATTACCATGTTTTTATTTATCATTCTATCACATATATTTGTATCCTAAAAGTGTATTGTTTAGTTTGCAAGTTTATGTACTTTACATGAATGGAAACTTCCCCTCTAAATGCATTGAGACTGGCAATTCTTTCGATTGATATAGACTGACTTTCTGATATTCTTCCACGTTGTGGGTGGTTGAGCGGTTGTTTCCACAGAGGCATGATATTTCATTGTGTGAATACATCACGATTTATTTATTCATTCTCCTTGTGGGAGTCACTGAAAGGTGACCCCAGTGACCACCAGCTCTGGTATTCACACTCTTGTGCATTCTCTTCCCTTTGAGTGTGGGTGGGACCTGTGCCTTGCTCCTCACCATTAGAATATGGCAAAGGTGATTCCTATGATTTCATTACATAAAACACAGTGTTGCTGGCTCTCTCCCTTCCTAGCTTTGAACAAGTAAGGCCATGTTGGGAGCTCACAGAGTCAGAAGTGAGGGCAGCCTCTAGGCAACAAGGATAACCTCTAGTGAACAGCCAGCAAGAAGCCAGTGTCTTAAAAATGCAAGGAAATGAACACAGCCATTGACTTGAGTGAACTTGTAAGTGTACCCCCACCTGAGTCTCCAGTTGTGAACCTAGCCCTGTCCACTATTGACTACAGCCTTGCACAGGCCCAACTAAGCTGTTTCCGCACTCTGGACCCACAGAAATTGTGAGGTAATAAATATGTGTTGTTTTAAGTAACATTTATTTTCTGGTAGTTTAATCTGCAGAAATAGATAACTAATATACTCTTGTTGATAGATATTTGGGTTGTTTCCAGTTTTCATGATTATCAACTGCACTAACATAACTGCTTTAATGCATGTCCCCTGGTGCAATACACATAATAGTTTCTATAGAGTAAATAACTCAAAACGGATTTGCTAAGGCATGGGGTAGGACAGAGGCTGATTAATCATAAAGGATTATACAGTAAATGTTATGAGAATAACGTTTTAAGGACTAGACAGTAAATGTTATGAGAATAACGTTTTTGTGTTAAATGGAAGCTCTGTGGGCCCTGTAGTTTCTGTGGCAAATATCCAATTCTGCTGTTACGTTACAAAATCAGTCATAGACATTGTGTACATGAATGAGCATGGTTGTGTCCCCATACAATTTTCTTTTTGAGCACTGATAGGTGAATTTTGAATAGCTTTCACATATCGTGAAATATACCTCTGGTTTGTTTCAAGCAACTAAAAACATAAAAACCTTTCTTGGCTTGCAGGCTGTGGGGAAACAGGTGGTAGGCTGGATTGGCCCATAGGCCACAGTTGGTGGTGACCCTTCGACCCATAGGCCCTCGGGATAGGTGCGTCTTCAACTTACAATGCAGTGCAGTGTTGTTTCTGAGGGGACGGTGCCGACTTTGCTCCCATCAGTGGTGCAGAGCATCAGAGCTCTCGCGATTCCACATCCTTACCAGTATTTGGGATGATCAGACTCCAGTGCATGGTGCAATATGGTGCATATGAAACAGGAATTGATAAACATATAAATTTGCATCAATAGCAATGGATACATATATAAATTTATAAATATATAAATCTGAGGTGGACCAATTTTTCATGTTTATTAATTAATCATATTTCTTCTTATGAGTACTTCTCAAGTCTTCTGCCTTTTGGGGAGGGAATGTCTTTATTTCTGTCATTGATGCATTTGAGTTGTTTATATTTTTACACATTCTGGATTTAAACACTTTGTCATTGGTGTGTATTGCACACATCTTCTCCCTGTGAGTGGTTTGCCTCCCCCCTTTTTCTGGTGATATCTATCCAACACTGTGTTTTCCAGTCCAAAAGCAAGCGGGCCTTTGACTTTGTTCATATTTTCTTCATGTTCTTGGTAGAGTTTTATGTTTTTTTAATGGAAATTTTTAAATTTTTAAATTCCTATTGAATTATTTTCTTGCAATATCTAATATGTTCTTTTTTATATTTTCAAATTAATTTTTGTACATTAATTATGTAATCCTCCACCTTACGAACTTACTTTACTTTTTTCCTTTATATTTGAGCAAACTGAATAGGAGTTACCATTTCAGTGGACACATGATATTCTCGAGAGTATGAAAGGCTTTGGACTCTGAAAGAATCTGAAATACCTCGTTTCCTGCCTACTCTCTCTTTCAAGTTGCTTTTTAAACAAGCATGTATGTGGATAAGCATGTGTGAATGCCTATCTGTATGCATATTTGTTGGGAACTGCCCTGCCTGGTTTCAGAAGCTGTAACATGCATGCCCCCCCACCCCATCCATGGCTAAGGCTGAGTAAAGGACCTTGGGATCATAAGCCACTTAGGAGACAAAGCTTATCTTCCTTGCAGGGGCACCTCTGCCCCCTTTCTCTTCATCCTGCTTGGCCCAGGGCAGATGACTGTTTAGCCAATGACTGGTAAGGTCCCTCAAAAGAGGGATGACCTAAGACAGGCATGGTCATGAAGGGGCCCTCAAGCAAGGACTTAGGGGGCTATAGAAAAAGAGGGTGATGGACCCTCACCCTTCGGCTTTCACATAGCCTGAGTCCTCATTCAGTCTTCAAGAAGTCTCCTAATCTCTTGGCTACCTTACTTCCCCTGCCTGATTTAAGCCTGAAATAATGCCTTAAGCCAGAAACAATGCTGGAGGTAGGTGCGGCCAAGAGCTGGAAAGGGTGGGTTCCCTAGGGTGATCAGGCCTAAGAAAGAATGCATAAAATCCTATGAAACCTACTTTGCTAATACCCCCAATTTAAATGATAAGGGTCCAAGCAGGAAGTGAGTTTGTTCCTCAAAGTTTTATAGCCCTTTAACTATCTGACCCTGCCTCAGAATAAGCCCTCAGAGTTCTTTGAATGTTATCTATTGTTTAATCATTTCTGCCTGACAATGATTGATGAGCTTTATGTATACACCCTGTATTCCTATGCAAATTGAATGCAATAAAAGCTGGTCAAGGCATGGGTCCAGGTGCTCTCCCCAGGAGAGGGTGGGGGAGGCCCTCCAAGGCTTCTTCTCCTCTTGAGAGAGAAGCTGCACCATCCCTTTTCCTCTACAGGACTCAGTAGTCTGCGTGAACTGGTCTCGTCTCATCATAACACCGAGGACCCCAGGAGCCGGGACTCGTGTCATGTGTTTATAGTCATGTGTGTCCCAGCAAAGGTGACGTGGAGCTAGGGTGGTGAGGATAGAGGCAGGCATATGGAGGGCTCTAAGTAAGCAGAGAGATGCAAATAGGTGACAGCAGCCCAGGGGGAGAGACTTTAATGGAAATACATGATGTGCAAAGATAAATGTGAAGTGTGGGCATATTAAATGTTATTAATGATAATAACAATTACTTTCGAGTATCTATCCTGGACACTGCTCAGTACTTGACAGATGTTTCTCATTGCACACCATTCTAGCAAGGCGATTGTTCTTATCTCTATTTCATGGCTGACAAAATTGTGACACACGCCAGGCTAAATAATCTAAAAGCACCAGTGAGTCAGCAGCAAGCTAGGGTTTGAGTCCAGCTTGCCTGCCCCAGGCCCTTGCTCCTTCCATTTAGTGTGCAGACTTCCTGTGGTTTGGACATCCCACGCACACTAGCACATGTACAGAGGAGTTTGTACACATGCATTCATATTCATTGTCATGTTATTATAATAAAAAGTAAATTCCATCATCGTGTGTAAATGGCTACATGATCTGTTACATCTTTTCATTCACTATGGAATATAATACAGCAGTTAAAAAGAATGAGACAGCCCTGGCTGGTGTGGCTCAGTGGATTGAACACCAATCTGCAAAACAGAAAGGTCACAAGTTTGATTCCCAGTCAGGGCACATTCCTGGGTTACAGGCCAGGTCCCCAGTTGGGGGCATGCAAGAGGCAACCAATGGATGTTTCTCTCTCACATATTGATCTTTCTCCCTCCCTTCCCCTCTCTCAATAACTAAATAAAATAAAATAAAAATTATTAAGAAGAATGGGATAGGTTGATAGTTACTAACTTAAAAAATCCCCTCCCATAAAAAATGTTTTTAAATTTCCTCCTCATAACTAGTGACAGATAACATTTACAGAATAATATGATTACATTGCCAAAATAATTTAAAAATGCAGAAAACAAGATGTAATTGAGCCCTGGCTGGTGTGGCTCAGTGGATTGAGTACCAGCTTGTGAACCAAAGGGTTGCCGGTTCGATTCCCAGTCAGGACACATGCCTGGGTTGTGGGCCAGGTATGTGTCCTGGCCCAGTCGAGAGGGAACCAATTGATGTTTCTCTCACACATCAGTGTTTCTCTTCCTCTTGTTCTCCCTCCTTTCCCCTCTCTCTAAAAATAAATAAAATATTTTAAAAAAAGAGGTAATGGAGCCTACAAATCTATTCTTATATAAAAACTCATCAAGCTGTACATTTAGAATTTGTGCAGCTGACTGTATACAAATTAAACCTAAGTCTAAAAACAGGTTGTGTTCATGTTTTCATGTAAATATGAAAATAGGTAGAAACCAGTCTGAAACAATACACACCTGATTTGGGGCAGCGTTTACCTTGAGGAAAGGGAGACCTCTGCTCTTCCTCTATACATTTCTTTATGGTTTGAATGTTATAAAAAGAAGAGTGAATTAACTGGGTATCAAATAAAACAAACAAACAAACAAACAAACAAATAAAGTACAATGTGTTTTAAAATCAATAAAATAGCATCGATAAAATAATCAATTATTAAAATAAACAAAATCAACTGACAACAAACAGGCCTTGGAAGACAACAAGTTACTGAGGATCCGTGCAGAGATATAACCACATTCCCCCTTGGGAAGAATTTCATCTGGAATATGTTTTCACCAGTTTTCTCTGGATAAACGTTGGCATTAAGTCACTGGTCACCTTCTGTAAGGGGGTTTTTCTACTACCCCAGTCACAGCCTGAGAGCTGCACCTGGAGGTGAGAGATGAGCACCTCAGCCACCCTGCGAGGTGCCCCACCCCAGGGAGCGGGAGCCTGCAGGAGACATGGGACTTGCTGGCAGAAGATGCCTCCCTCCTCCCCACACTTACAGTGGCACGGGGGTGATGCAGCTGCTGGAACTGCATATGCGGTACATGCACCCGTGGTGTGATTGAAAAAGCAACCGAATAATAAGGCATTCAGATTAAAAGTGTCCCACAGCATTTCCTACCAAATGCGTTGAAGATTTGTTTAATGTTTCTACACAGTATTGGCATGGGGTGAGGGAACAATGGTGAGAGGTTCACAGAAGCCAAGGAGGCAGAGATTTCTCAGACACTCTAAGGAGCTTATCTCAAGAACAAGAGCAAGCCAGTGAGAAGCCTTAGACAGCTGGATCCCATGTGCCGCTCCAAGGGGAGTACAGAGAGGTGAGCGCAGTGGAGGTGGGTGGAGGAGGTAGGAGGCTGGGGCAGTGAGCCAGGCAAAGCAGTCTGGTGCCCAGAAACAGTGGTAGCAGCGAGGAAGGAGGCCAGTGGGTGATTAGAGAGACAATGAAGAAGGACGTCACATGGGCCTTAACAATTAATGCACATATCCTGAAAGGGAGGACAGGGTGGTGGTGGTGGTGCCTGTTTTAATTAGGGTTCAATTAGTAAAGCCAAACTGTAGGAACTACAGAATAAATAATTCATTGTTCAGCCCTAGCTCGTATGGCTCAGTAGATTGAGTGCCGGACTTTGAACCAAAGAGTCGCAGGTTCAATTCCCAGTCAGGGCATATGCCTGGGTTGCAGGCCAGGTCCCCAGTTGTGGGTGCGCACAAGAGGCAACCACACATTGATGTTTCTCTCCCTCTCTTTCTCCCTTCCTTCCCCTCTCTCTAAAAAAAAAAAAATCATTGTTGAAATTAGACCTCTGGAGAAGGGAGTGCAGGGACCAGCGAAATCCCCAACCAGTCAGTCTGAGAAGCCAAGGATGGCCCAGCCACCAAAGAAGGGCCACAAAGGGGAGGTTGATGGAGAACTCTAAAGGAAGCATTTGCCTTGACGGAGTCCAAGGCAGGCATCTGCTGATGGATCTGGGGCTGCTGTTGGTCAGTAGGGCTTGCAGGAAGAGCTGAATGCAGAGTAGAGGGAGCAAGGACAAGCTGGAACCCACCAGGCACCTCTGCCTCTGTGGGTCATCTCACTGAACCATCATGATGGCATTCAGATGTAGTGCTCCCAATTCCTTTCTTGGCCAGCTTTAACCTGAAACCACACAGGAAGGGGTTTCCGGGAAAATAGTTTCCAGTCTCACCCAGCTAATGGTGGGGGGAAGATTCTGGAGGAAGAGTAGTTACTCTATTTTGGTCACGACTTTGAGCTGACCACGGGGATGTCCAGTAAGCATCTGAACTTGTCCAAATCTCTTCAATGTGCAAGTAAGCTGATTCATGACTCTAATGACTCTAGATTAGATTTCTAATCTAGCCCGGAGTGAGAGAGTGGAAAGCAGCTGGTGATTAAGAACCTACGGACTAAAGATATTGGTCAGGAGTGAAGGCAGGCTCAGGAAACAAAAGGACAGTCCAGAAAAGGTCTATAACTTTCAGGCTGTGACTCGGAACAGCAAGATGGATAGGCCAGGCTCTACAGCGCAGGTAGGAGGGGGTGTCCTAGAAAGATGGCCTGAGATGCCCTAGATACATGTTGGTGGGAAGGCTACTGCTTTGTGTATTAAGAAGTGTCTCCTGGAATCACTATTTTAAAAGTGCCAGGACTTATAAGAAAAAAAAAAAAACTTACCTGAGAGTCACTCCACTTGTTTTGTTTTTATCTTATTATGCAAGCATAAGATAATATATTTAATGAATAATTCTTCCTTCAGAAATTTCAAAGACTAGTTTGTTAATAGAATTTGGGACCTTATTGTTTAACTCATAAAACGCGTCCTAATCGAGGTTCCAGGTGATGTAGTGAACGTTCCACGCAGACAGGTGTGTGCCATGGAGTCAGTGGAACCCCCGGCGCGGCCGTCACCACCACCCCCAGCACGTGCTCCCCACTGCCGTTGCCACCCCCACCCAAGCTGGAGGAACCGAGCTGGGGAAAGGTGGCAAAGAGAGGGCAAAGGAAGGTAGCAATGCCAAAGGAACATGGAAGAGACTAGTGCTTTCAGGTAAATTTTCTCCATTTCTACTGAATAACAAATGTAATCAATGAGCAATTGTGTTTGCAATATTCTTTTTCCTCCACCTACTTAGTAATCAAATGAAACCTTGGCTCCTTGTTAGGCTCTGTGCATGAAAGAAGGATATATTCCTCTGACTAGCTTATACAAAACAGGGCTTCCATTCCTCTCTGTACTCTGAATCTGCTACATTTTTCATAAGAGTACTTGTCTGTCTGATATTATGTTTACATGCATCCTTTATTTATTTTCTGTTTTGCATATCAGAATACGGCCTTCTTCTCAGTCTGTGCCCATTTTGTTCACTGCTATATCTCCAGAAAATCAAACAGTACCTGGCCTATTGCAGACACTCGAGTATTTGCTGAATGAATAAATGAATAAGTATATAAATGACATTATATCCTAAGAATGGCTCCCCGAGAGAGAGAGCTGTATTATGGCTATCTATTAGAAAAGATTGAGTCAAGGTCAAAAAATAGTATTCAGGTGTATTACATATTTTTCCAACAGTTCATCAAGCCTCAGAAAAACTGTATCCTTTACCGGCATGTTACCAAATAATAGCAATTGAAAAATTTAATATACATTTTGGTCAGAAGAGCTTAAAAACTTTGCCAGTATTCATTCTCTTCCCCTACTTCTCTACTTACTTGTTTATTTCCATTGCTGGGTCTTCTCCCTCCTGCTGCTAACAGGCATTTCCCTTGGATTTGCTTCGGACTCCTTCCTGACTTCTTTCAATCGTGAGTTTTTCTAGGTCAGCTTCTCAGGTCTCATAATGCCTTTCCACCTAGATGAAGGGGTAGGCCCCTGGTCCGACACTGTAATGTGACTCTGTCCTGGGCTCCATCTGACCTGTGCAACCCTTTGAATGAGCATATGGATGCCCTGCAAATTCTTCCCCTGTAACTTCAAAGGCAGGACACAAGCCCGACCTGTCCGTGCATCTTCTGCACTGTGCACAGTAGTTGGCCTATTACAGGGATTAAAGAAATTAATGGATGCTGATAAAATTTGTTGATGAGATTGAAGTATTTAAAAGTGACATAATTTGGGGATTGGCTTTAAAACTTTCCATTAAAAACATAAATAGAGTAGTCCCTGACTGGTGTAGCTCAGTGAATTGAGCACAGGCTGCCAACAAAAGGGTTGACAGTTCGATTCGCACTCAGGGCACGTGCCTGGGTTGCAGGCCAGGTCCCCAGTACAGGGAGCTTGAGAGGCAACCACACACTGATATTTCTCTCCTTCTCTTTCTCCTTCTCTTCCCCTCTCTCTAATAAAAAAAAAAAAAAAACTTATACAAATAAATAATAGAATAAAATAAAGTGGCCGAGGACACAGATGAAATAAGTGAAAAAATGTCGATAAGGGTTAAAACTGGTAATGGGTATATGGGGGCTCATTCTATTCTCTCTCAATTTTTATGTAACTTTAAATTTTTCCATAAAATATGAAACGAACTTTGTAGATTAGACAGATCCAGGGAGGCTTGCTAATATGCTAATAGTGCTAGAACATTTATACAGTAAAAATTCGTAAATAAGATTCTAAATAGGTATGAGTAGCTATATCTAATACAGTTGTGACTTTAGGGAATTAAATATAAAGCACTTCAAACTTATCATAGCTTTGCTTGTCTCTTTAATTTTTAATTATATTGCCATGTGTAAACCATATGTAAAGTTTGCTAAAGCCTGCTTGCCTATCACATAGTCCACCATTTTATTTATCACTTATCCCAAAAGTCTTTCCTAGAGATGAGATTTTCACACAGTTTATAGGGTGAAAATTCTATTCTAAAGAATCTTATTTTCTATAGCCACTATTTTATTTATGCATTTGCTTTTAATTTATTGACATTTCTTAAAATTGTGCACTTTGTCCAGTTTATTATTATTTATTAAACTGAATAACATAACTGTAAGCAGGCAATGATATCTATTTAAACATTTTATTACAACATATTAATTAATACATGCACATTACTTAATTCTGAAATACTCAGATTAAGTTTCTGCTTTGAAAAATTCCCTCTCATTGATTTACTGATATTTTCTTCAACTAGTTTTATGAAGAGTACATTTGTCCCCAAGCACTGAAATTTCATGTCTGTAAGTAGTGTGTTTTCACGTGTTACAATTCTCAGTGTCCTGTTCACTTGGTGGAGGAGGGGCAGCCATTTTTTTTTAGTGTCCCTATTGCTAATTGCTTCACCATGTATCTTGCTTGATGCCAAAACCAGCCCTGTTTGCTTTACAGATAAAAAAGCAGATGCTCTGAGAAATTGCCTCTTGACTAAGGTTGTATAGTTAGTAAGTTAACACAGTTTAACAAAATCCAAAGCCTACAAAGCCAAGCACAGTATATTGTCTGTCTGTATTCAAACTTTCAGTATGAGGTCATGATATAGTGTTGAGTGAAAATGGCAGATTCCAGGATGGTATGCAAAATATGATCCCACTTATAATTCAGAAAAGATTACATATATATTATATATATGTATATTATGTATGTATATTATACATTACAATGTATATTATACATTGTATATTATACATTACAATATATCAATATATTTATGTTAATGTATTACTATAACTTATACCATATTACTATACTATTAGTAATATTTAAAATTATTGTATAATAATATCCACTACAAATATACATTACATATTTGGAAAGATAACAAGCTGTTACTTACTATTGGAACTGAGATTTGGGAGTTGAGAGCGGGATGGAGAGACAAATAGAACATTCTTTGTTTCTACTTTGTATCCTTCTATATTGAACTTAAAAATGCCTTTTTCATTATATATTATTATTATACAAAAATATTAGTTTGTCATTATTATTGAGGACACGAAATGGGCTCATTTCTTATCTAAACCATCCACATTCTTGAATGCCTAATATGATGCTTAGGATGTTTTAAGTCCCTGTGTTCTCCAGACATTCTTATTTCTGTAGGCCCTACCCTTTATTACATCTCATGCATTAAATGTACTCATATCAAATAAAATTTATGTGGGTTGAACTTAAGTTATCTAGTTGTCAAAATGCCACATTTCATAGTACTTGAAGCCGCTGACTTTGATGTTTCAGATTTTGAAATATTTTATAACCAAAGCATTTTTCTTAGGTCTCTAATATTTCCATAGGTCCTTGCAGAGATCCCATGCCTTAGGAACTGTGCATAAAATAAATAAAAATGTCTCATGTGCTGAATACTGCTCTAGATGCTTCTGACACGAAGGGTGTCAGCTCTCCAGAAATCTGTCACCCAGCCCCACACCTTGTCTCACCTTCCCTCAGTCTGTACCTCTTTTCCCTTGCAGACCTAAAAAATTCTGTTCTTACACGCAGTTTGGTTTTAGTGTCTCCCATTTTCTTGCGAACCCTTTAATTGGGACAAAAGTATTTTAAGCAAGACGAAACAGAGAACAAAAGTAATTATGCTCATATTTTGAAATCAGATCCCTAGGTGTCAAGCATGTAGATCCACATACCTGGGGTTGAACATTGGGCTGATTTCTCTGAGTATTTGTTCTTAGGTGTCTGGCTGACTCTGTGGAGATTTTGCATTTATTTCGTTCTGTCATACACAGGTCAAGCACCAGTTTATTCAGTATTTACTATGTGGTTTTTGGGGGAATCACAGAAAGATGCATCAGAATATTCAATTCTAGGCCTATATAAAATTGTGAGGAACCAAAGCAAATTGCGAAGATAAAGGACTGCTTGAGGAGATCTTCAGCGCATCGTTCCTGGAATGTAACTCAATTTTTTTTTATCTTGTTCGCAGAGTGTTTTGGAAATCGAGGGAATGGGATGAGAAAACATCAACATTTGATTGGGAAGAGGAAATCCTACCTTTACCAAAAAAGCATATTAAAAAGAAGGAGACACTAACGAGCGACTATGAAGACCATGATGAGCAGATCTCTGACCAAGCAATCACATGTCCCTGTTCCATATGCAAGCGCAAAATTGGCCTACCTGGACTTTTCCTCCATAAAAAACACCACGCAGCTCTGGCCACACTGGGGCTTCCACAGAAGGGTGAAAGCAAGCCAGTACCCTCAGTGATTGCTATTCAGAGACAGCTAACAATTACTAAACTATTGTCATCTTTTACATTTAGTGAAAAAGTTCTACAGAACATTAACAATGCTGTCGAACTACTTTGGAAGAAACAAATACCAGCATACTATAATATTGATAACATTCACAACAGTTCCACATATCCACAAAAAATCTGCCATCTGTTAATTAAAGGAGTAGCCATTTGCGATGACAGGAATTCTACATGGAAAGTTGATATGAACAATAAATTCACTGTAGTAAATAATTTTGGCAATAAACCCAATGTGTGTTTTTTTGGTTTGTTTGATGGGCATCACGGTGCCTCAGCAGCTGATTTCACATCGACGGAACTCCCAGTTTTGCTTCTCCATCAACTTTCCAGCTTTGATCCTTCCTACCAAATGACCACTGAAGAGCAAAAACTGATCAGTTCCTTTCACACAGTGTTTAGGGAAGAATACAGAGCTATAGAAAACCTCTTCTCAATGAAGAAACGAACAAAAGAGTTGAGACATGAGCAGGAGAACATACACAAAGCCTTTGCAAAAGCATTCTGGAGAATGGATAGACTTTTACGTCTTGGAAGGAAAGAAGTATCCAGGGTTCAATGGAGTGGCTGTTCTGCAGTTGCCTGTATATTGGAATGCAAAATTAAGAGCCCCTATGCCAAGAGGAATCTGAAGGGAATTGCTGGTCATGATGCTTGGTCAAAGAGGTTCCCTTCCCAGAGGATGCCACAGATAATTTCTGGAGAACTACATGTTGCAAACACTGGTAGGTACATTGAATAATGCCAGGTTACAACCTTAACATTTTTTATCCCTGGCAGCGAAGGCTTTTATGCTTCCAGAATTATTGTGTGACTTCTTAATGCCTAGAAGTTGCATTGGCCAATTTAAGAAATGACCAATACCCAGTTTAAATGCAGATTGCAGGCACACAATTAATTGCAGTTATTTATCAAGGAGGCACATATATGAATTAATGTATTCAAAACATTAAATTTCCCAAGTGGATAGCAATACAGCTGTTGATAAAGGCAAAGCAAATACATTTGTTTAGATCTGAATGAAACAAAAACATTTCCCACAATTCTCTTTTTCAAGAGAATGGAAAGTTCTTTGAATACTGTTAGTGTAATTGTTCATTTGGTCCCTCGGTAGTTATTCTGACAATTACTGCACTTCCAACAGGCCATGCTTCTGCTCACTGGCCAAGGAGCATCTGTGTCACCTTATGGAAAACAATAGTTCGTGCCTCAATTTAATGGGTATATATTCTCAAATATTTACTGTAGTCTTTTAATTTTTTTTTCAATTCTTAGTCATAGCAAAAGACTTTATTTATTTATTTTTAGAGAGAAAGGAAGTGAGGCAGAGAAACACTGATGTGTGAGAGAAACATCACATGGCTGCCTCTCACACGCCCCCACCTAGGGACCTGGCCCACAACCCAGGCATGTGGCCTGACTGGGAATGGAGTCCACAACCTCTCTGTTCGCAGGCCGGCACTCAACCCACTGAACCACACCAACCAGGGCTTCATAGGAATTTTAAGATCAGCTTGTCAGTTTCTCAAAAATATCTAGGATATTTTGGTTTCTACCAAAGAAAAGCATTATGTTGATTCTGCAGACCAATTCAAGTATTGTCATTTTAACAAAATATACAGGGTTGGGCACAAATAATGCCCCTTTTATCTTACAAAATTATAAGCATGTAATTCTGTCACATAAAATGTCACACTCAAGTACACCATATGACATTTTAGGTGAGATTTTCAATTGAAACTATAAATTACTGCACTCATATTATCACCCTACCAACCACACGTAAGTAGGTATTACTTCTGCCGGACCCTGTGTATCACATATAATATGTATTCTTCTTGTTTAAGCATTTAAGGTA
>PVKM010025437.1:0-19916 GCA_004027735.1 Carollia perspicillata | reverse complement strand
CTGAACGAAAAAGCAAAACAGAGACAGAATCACAGATGGAGAGCAGGATGACTGCTAAGGGGGAGGTGAAGAGGTGGAGGGTTTAACTGAAAAGGAAAAAGAAGTTATGGACATGGACAAAAGTGGGGTGATTGCAGGGAGAGCATCTATGAGAGGAATAAATGATTATGAAAAAAGCATAATAATTTCTTTTAAAGAAATTCCATTGGAAATGGCTTTGGTTGCATCTGCAAGTTGGGTGGGTCAGGGTCTCAAGGAATTGCCAGGGCAAGGCTAATGGTGTTAGCCAGGTTGATAAAGTCTCAGATATAGTGCCTGCCTGCCAGCTCTCTGAGAAGAAGGGCCCAGAAAAGAAACAATGGTCTCTGCCAGCACTTCTGTCTTGGAGAATGCTGTTTCTCCAGCTTTCAACTGGTATCAGACAACTCAGTTCTGCCTTGTGTGTCCCTGGTGACCCCGTGCTGGAGCTCAGAGAAAATGAGTCCTAGTGAGTCAATGTGTGGGCCCTTTAAGAGAAATGTCTGGGACTCCTTCATCTCACTCAGCCGCAATTTGAGCTTTCTTTTTACAGCCAGAATTTATGGGGACTTTTCTTTCTGGCGCTGGGAGGTTCGGTATGGGACTGGGACCCCTCACTCCTCAGGGGGGACCCAACCTCTGCAGCTGAGATATCCTCCTGATTTTTACCTACCACTCATGGGTGGGACCCCCTTGTTTTGAGTCTCTGCCCCTTCTAACAGTCTCAATGTGGCTTCTTCTTTATAGCCTTAATTATAGGATTTTTTCCAGCTAGATTTCAGATGGTTCTGAATGATGGTTGCTCTGTAATTTAGTTGTAATTTCAATGTGGTTGTGCAAGGATTAAAGTATTGCATTTACCTATGCTGTGACCTTGATGGGGGCCCCCTAGAAAGTATGTTTTTAAAATTGAATAAACCTCTGGCTCTCACAAAACTCTCCATGGACTTCTCATTTTATTGCACTTATTATTTTATTCTTAAAAAAAATACAGAGAGTAGACTCTTTCTTTTCCCTTTTCTTACAGGTAAACAGATAATCAGGCCTCAGCTTAGAGAAGAAATGCTTTTGTAAAAGCTCAATATTTCAGGCCAAAGTATCCATTTGTCTTCAGCAATATCTGGCTTTGAAATGTTGCTACTGTTAGCACTAAATGAAGCCTTAATTTCCATGTTTCAGAGATGGTATCGATGAACATTAGCAGGGTGTGTGGTATACAGAGCATCAAGTGAACAGCCACATGCATTGAGTTCTGTGTTTAACGGTCCTGCCTCAGAATCCCTGTAGGTTTTTTTAGTATTCTTTTAAAGACTCTACTATCTGTTCTAAGAGAGGAACAGATGCATCTTTCCATATAGTGCAATCAGCAAAGTTCAGAAGATGTAAGGCCAGACTATATTCATATTTCTTTCACAGCGCTGAGTACGTCGGTGGTACTAAACCAGCCTTCTCAACAGCTAGCATCTCTTTTTTAAAAAAATTGGTTTCTATTTTGGTGTTTGAGATCAGGAACTATTAAGTTTTCATGTGAGTGAATTTCTTTCCTTGCTTATAATCCTTTTTAATGCAGCGCCTTATGGTATACTAGTATTTTTATTTTAAAACCTGTTTTTTTTAGAACCTGTTTTTTTATCTTTATGAAGAAAAAAGTTTTTTCTTCTTACTGCTTTGAAAACAAGACAGTGATTTTAAATTAAAATAAATGTTTTGTTCACAGTATTGTCTTTCTTTTAGAAGTAATATGCATTTTGTACCATGGATAAGAGGACACATAACATTATATATATTGCACACTCCTCCACACACCCACACACAAACACACAAATTAATTCTACCCAGGAGGTAAAAGCAGCAGCCCTTTTAGAATGCACTTGCATATTTATATGCATTGGTACCACGCTGATTTAATGGAGAAATAATATTCATTTTCAACAAATGGTGCTGGTGCTGGGATAACTGAGCACCTACATGCAAAAAAATATAAAAAAAGACCTTTATGTCACACACACCATGTATGAAAAATTAAGTAAAATTACTTCAGAGAACTGATTGTAAGAAATAAGTCTATACCGATCTTAGAAAAAATATATAAGTTAAATCTTTGTGACTTTGGATTAGGCAGTGGTTTCTTAGATCTGACATAAAATCATAAGCAAAAAATAAAAAAATACATAAACTGTACATCATCAAAAATAAAAATATTTTTGTGCTTTAAAGGACACCATTGAAGAAACGGACAACCTGAGGACTGAGGTCAATGCATTAGGAAATCATACACATATTAAGATACTTGAATTCATAATGTGAAAACAACTCAAATATAAAAGGACAAATAACCCAATTAAAAATGGCCAAAGGATTTGAGAAGTCATTTCTTCAAAAGTCTCCAAATGTCCAATAATTGTATGAAACATGGTCAATATCATTAGTCATTGAGGAAATACCACCGATAAAAACCAGATAAAAACCACAACAAGACAGCACTTCACTCCTAATAGGATGGCTAAAATACAAAAATGAACAAACAAACTGAAAACAACCAACAACAATAAGAAACGTCTGAAAGGTAGAGAAATGGAAACACCCATTTATTGCAGGTAATATGGTCAAATAGTGCAACTACTTTGGAAAACAGTTTGGTAGTTCCTTAAAATGTGAAATAGTGCCCAGCAATTCCATTCCTCAGTACATACTCGAAATAAAGTAAAACACATTTCCACACATGAACTTATACATGTCTCTTCATAACAGCATCATATATAATACCAAAAAGTGAGAGAAACCAAAATATCATTAACTAATGAAGGGATAAAATAATGATGTATCCATATAATGAATATTATTTGACAATGAAATGAAGTACTGAAACATGCTGCCATGTGAATGAAACTGGAAAATATTATGCTAAGTAAAAGATACCAGTCATAAAAGATCACATTCTGTACTATTCCATTCATATGAAATGTCTAGAATAAGCAACTCTATAGAGACTGAAAATAGTTGCTAGGGTATGGGGAAGAAAAAAAGTGAGTAGTGGTTGATAATGGGTACAGAATTTTGTTGGGGATAATGAAAATGTTCTAAAATTATATAGTGATGATCATTGCACACTTCTGTGACTATAGTATAGATGACTTTATATTTCCACAGAGTAGGAAAAATATTTGTAAAACATTTATATGAAAAAGGACTTATATTCAGGCTATAACAAACAGTTGGTAGTTTATAATAAATATATAAATGACCCTCCAAAATTTGGCAAAATATTTAAATATACACTTCACAAAATAGGTATATTAATGGCCAATAAGCACATAAAAATGTGTTGGGCATAATTAATTATCAGGATAATGCATATGAAAATAACAGTGAGCTATAACTATATATTTCAAAAAATGATAAGTTTTATATGTGTTGGTAAAGATGTAGAGCATTTAGAAGAAGTTGCATTCATTGCTTGTAGGAGTATGAAAATATTTTGGAAAATATTTTGTCAGATTTTTATAAAATGAAGCATACATTTAACATATGACCCAGAAACCCCACTCCTGGGTATTTAAGAGAAAACATGTGTCCACACAGAGATCTGAACAGCAATGATCGTATGAGCTTGTATCATAATCATTCCAAACCCCAAACCCCCAAATATCAACAGATAAATGGCTACATGAGTCATGGTGTATTTGCAGGATTAAAGAATATTCAGCGACAAAAGAACAAACTGACACCTGCAATGACACAAAGGAATCTCAAAAGTCACACTGGGTCAAAGAATTCAGATACAAAAGAGTATATATATGTTACATAATTCCATTTATATTAAATTTTAGAACAGACAAAATTAATTTGTAATGATGGTAGGTGAGTGTTTTCCTGTGGCGAAAGTTGAATACTAAGGGTTATTAGCAAATGGTTTGGGATAATGAAAATATTCTATATCTTCACTGTGGCAGTGGTGGTTACCTAAGTGTATCACATGTCAACATTTATTATCAATACAATTAAAATGGGTGAATTTTATCATATTTAAATTATATTTCAATAATGTTGATTAAAGCAAAAAGGAAAAGAACTCATTGATATGGACAACATAAATGGTAATGGAAATAAGGTAAAATGTTTCATTTTTGACAGGAAGAATTTATAAAAACTTCATCTTTGATGCCATGATTTGGATGAAATTATGAAATCATTATTGGAATTAATTGATTTTCTGCTTAGAGCATATGATAACACTACTATCTGACTGGCATCATTTCACTTTTACAAAGTTTTACAGCTAATGAGGCCAGCCCACTAACAGCTATTATTTCACATTTCATAGGTTTACAAAAATAAGTAAAATTAATTTATAAGCATAATCTTTTGATCTTAATGAAAAGTTATGCTTGATAGAGTTGTACATCTGTACAGGTTAAATTATTGTCTTTGAGCAATTTTTCTTAAATTAGCTATTCACTCGAAGTGGATGCTGATAATTCTTTAGCAAATTCTGACATCTGGTTTTTCAGTCCACAAAATCACCATAGCTCTGAATGTAGATCGTAAACACTGACAAAAACACATTACAAATTATGTGGGTATCATCAATTTTCTTGAGAAACAGAACTTAAAATCTTATTTAAGAGAATATACTTTTTATGCTCATTATCAATGAAATAGCATATTGAGAAGCAAACTAAAAAGCATTACCGAACAACAAAAGAAAGAGGTACTCAACAAACTTCCATTGCAGTTGCTGTGTGCAGGGGCTTAGACTGCTCTTCACAGAGCAGAATGGCTCAGCCTCTGTTTCCTACACGTATTTTATAGACACATTTTCCACAAAACTTGCTGAACGGTAGTGGGGTGACTTCTTGTATTTCTCACAGTGAAGTCCAGGACCTGCTTTGAGGGTGTGTGACTCATATGTTGGCACAGGGCCTTTCTCTCAGAAGAGCCCCATGCTTGGTTAAAAATTCTGTTGTTGGCCTCTTGAAAGGCTTAATAAATTTATCTTTGGAATTGTGTTTTGTAAGTGTACTCTGAGGGATTAATGAAGCATGTGCATCAGCAGAGGAGTAATAAATAACAAAATGAGGTTAAAGAAAATAAAAGCAATGCATTTCTAAATGTGGCAGAAAATTCTGTTAAAATTTTTTTCCTAATGAGTGCTAGTTGGCTTTTATTTCCACAGGCTGAGGCATAGCTCAAAAGGTATTTTTAAATTCTGGGATGCTGGTTTACCCTGAATCTGAAGTGTCCTCACTATTTTGGGGGTATAGCTGTTTTAAGGATTGTAATGAAGTTGCATATTTTATGTGTCACCCTTCATTCATTCTATAAAAGCATTGTCATGTTGGACACAAACTGGCCAGTTTTTCAGAGAATATTTATCTGTCCCTAGCATTAATTTTAAAAAATCAAAATTGATATTTTAAATGATAAAAGCACCACTTACTTATTGTCAAATACAATACAGAAATATATGAAACAAAAAATTGGTAAGTAATACTCTTACCCCTCTTGCCCCCACAATCTGTTTCCTAGAAGGAGCCATAATCACTGGTTCTGTGTCGATCTTTTGGGAATACATCTGTGTGTGTGTCTCATCTCGTCCTGTAACTTGCTTTTTTACTTTCAAAGACACATTGCACCTATCCTTCTATGTCTATATTTATAGATGGATCGATTCTAAATATATATCTACAGAATGTATATTCTGTATTTTTATGAATATATTACAAATTTTTAAACCAACCCCAGACTGGTTATTTCCAAATTTTCAAAATTTAAATAACTTGCAATGAACAGATTTTTATTTACATCCACCATTTATAATAAACTTTAAGGGCATACAAGAAGACATAAGTACATGAAGTCGATATTTTGTTTGGAAATATTAGCTACATTATGACTACCATCCACCCTACTTATGCAGCCTACCAAAAATAGCTGAGAATTACTGCTTTAGGCTAACTCACTAGATCTGAAAACAAAGGTTCTGCTTCAATTGTTCTTAATACTAAACATGGTAATGACAGGGATAATAATGAGTTTACTTTGATTGTTGCAAATGCTTGTCATTAAAAGCTGACTTGTATGTCCCCCTTTCTAGAATCAGTGCCTCAGGACGGAAGATCAGAAACACTCTTGCAGAGCTGTCCTAGAAATGTTTGTTGAGCACTAGGAAACGCTTGCCTTTCGGACCCCGAGACTTCACCACTTCTATTGAAAAGTAAGATGATAAGGATCGCAGCCTAAAAGGCGTTCTTCCTCACGGCTCCCGCCCAACTTCAGATTCCGCACGTGCTAAGCTCTCAGTCAGGTTGCTGCTGTGACCTGTGCCTGGAAGGAGGGGATCGACAGTTATTTTCATTAACGCGAGTTGACTGTTTGGATTTTTACTTTTGCGGTGGTGTTGCTTTAACAGTTAGCCCAGTGTAGCAGTCCTCCCTTACCCACGGTTTCACTGTCTGAGCTTCCGTTACCATGGTCAGCTGTGGTTGGAAAATATTAAATAAAAAATTCCAGAAACAAGCAATTTGTAAGTTTTAAATTTCATGCCATTCTGAGTAGTGGGATGAAATCTTATGCTGTCCCACTCTGTCCCCCGCAGACATAAATTATCCCTTTGTCCAGCGTATCCTCACTGTGCGTGCTCCCCACCTGTTAGTCACTGGGTAGCCGTCTTGGTTATCAGATCTGTTGTGAGAGAGAGAGAAAGCCAGTGCATGCGCACATTCACATAAATTTTATTACAGTATATTGTGGTAATTTTCTATTTTTATCAATTATTGTTGTTAATCTCTTAATGTACCAAATACATAAAACAAACTTTATCATAGGTATGTGTAGGAAACAAATGTAGTATATATAGGATTTGGGACTACCTGCGGTTTCTGGCCTCCACCTGAAACATATCCCCCATGGATAAAGGGTGGGGGCTGCGGCATACTCCAGGTGCTCCCTGCCACCACTCATTTATAGACTGCATCTGTGTCCCAAAGGCCCCAGCTTCGTGCTTCCTCTGACCACAGCCCTGCCTTCCCTCTTCCCAGCCTGGGATGAGCCGTTATCTCTAGCTCTACTTTGTATCAAGGGATCCAAGGAGACTTTTGTTCTGTGTGGGTAATTGGCATGTTTTTTTTCTCACATCAGTTTGAAATCTCAATAATTTCGCAAGCTTCCCCGCACATCAAACTGCATGCTGGTTGCAGTTCTGCTGAGAATTCTTTTTTCTGACTTTTTTCCCTAGAATTTCTTTAGAGTCCATCTTTACTCCTTGAACTTTTAATTAATATTAGAGAAAAACAAAAATCAGGCTTAGGCAAGGAGAGATTTTATTGGGAGAGGGAGGAAGGAGACTATTGCAATAGGGAGAATGCTTGGGCCATAAGCTCTGCAAGCATCTCAAAGACTAGTGAGAAAACAGCTTTGCTTTTAGAGGAAGCAAAGCTGGAAAGAACCAGGTTGGGAAATGGGATGAGTGGGAATGGCTGTGAAAAGACAGTAGTAGATCAGAGACTGTTATCCTGAGGTTAGTTAGTGTGTTCTCAGCAGGGGCATTAAGGGGGTGGAGGGATCAGGAAAAATGGTAAAAGGACTCAAGAACATGGATGACAGTGCGTGATTGTAGGGGGAGGATTAAGGGGGTAGATTTTAATGGTAAAAATACAATAAAAAAAGAGGCCCTATACTGGCTCAGGCTGAATGTAGATCAAAAGCAAGTGGCCTGGAGAAAGAAAATGTAATCACTATATAGTAAACAAGCATTTTGTTCTAACGTGTTAGTGGGGATGAAAGAGCAAATCATTAGGAAGCAAAGAATGGGAATTTGGAGGATCTGTGTCTAGCTTTATCATAGGTGGACAAGAGGGGGCACCTATGAGTCTCATCTAAGTCATATGAGGAATGATGTTTTCTTTGCAATAAGACATTTTCTGGAGCACAAAAAAATAGAGTGATTTTTTTTTGGAACACAAAAGGTAGAGTAATTTCTTTAACTGCTACTGCTTTCCGGGATCACAGTGTTAAGGCAGAATTCAGCGTTATCATCAGTTGCACTGATTTCTTTTTCTGCAGTCTGACTTCTTTCTAAAATGTGCTTCCTGTCTTCCTAATGCCTATAGTTTAGATCCACTGGGTTTTTATCTCTCGTCTTACATATTTTTTCTTTAAAAGTTTTATTGCTATTATTAAAAAATACTTTAACTTATAAAAATAAGTAAAATCTCCAAAAATAAAGAAGACTATTTACCACTTCACCTCATATCTCTAAATATATTCCATCTCCAAACCATACCTCATTTATATAAGAATATGGAAAAATAAATCTTAATTATGAAAAATGATCTTATATTATAATATGAGGGGTACCATCCAAGAAACCAGAATTCTCTCTGGAGGGCAGGACTCTTGTAGTACAGGCTCCTGCTGCTAGGTGAGTGTGCTAGGAATTCATCTGTACGAGGGAACTAGCTGGCATTGTTGTGAGAGGCTTTATGTGAATTGTTTTGAAGACTCTTCCAATTGTTTGTTCATTCCATAAGGGGAGATGTATGATGTACTTGCCCACTCTGCACTGAATGTTCAGCAGTTTTTGATCAAAACAGCATGAACCCCCATGGACTACCTCCCTATTCACCCAATGTCACCCTGAGCAATTTTTTTTACTTCCCCAGATGAAAAAGTCATTGAAAAATTTTTTTATTGTTGTTCAAGCACAGTTAGTTGTCTCCATTTTCACCCTATCATACCCCCACCCCATCCATCCCAGCTTCCCACCCTTTAACTTACCCCCTTTGGCTTTGTCCATGTGTCTTTTATACATGTTCCTTGATGGCCTTTCCCCTATTTTCCTCCATTATTCCTCTTCCCCCTTCCTCTTTGGTTACCATCAGTCTGTTCTTTATTTCAGTGTCTCTGGTTATATTTTGTTCGCTTGGTTGTTTTGTTGATTAGGTTCCTCTTATATGTGAGATCATGTGGTATTTGTCTTTCACCACCTGACTTGTTTCACTTAGCATAATACTCTCTAGTTCCATCCATGCTGTTGTGAAGGGTAGGAGTTCCTTTTTTCTTTCTGCTGAGTAGTATTCTGTTGTATAAATGTGCCATAATTCTTTTATCCACTCATTTACCAATGGGTACTTAGGTTGCTTCCAGTACTTGGCTATTGTAAATTGTGCTGCTATGAACATTGGGGTGCATAGGTTCTGAATTGCTGTTTCAGGGTTCTTAGGGTATATTCCCAGCAGTGGTATTGATGGGTCAAAAAAGCAGATTCATTTTTAGTTTTCAGAGGAAATTCTGTACTGTTTTCCACAGTGGCTGCACCAGTCTGCACTCCCACCAACAGTGCACTAAGGTCCCCTTTTCTTCACATCCTCTCCAACACTTGTTGTTTGTTGATTTGTTTATGATGGCCATTCTGACCAGTGTGAAGTGGTGTCTCATTGTGGTTTTAATTTGCATCTCTCTGATGGCTAGTGATGCTGAGCATCCTTTCATATATCTCTGGGCCCTCTGTATGCCCTCCTTGGACAAGAGAAGTAACCAAGGAGAAAAAAGTCCTTTTTAAAGGGAAACATTTTGCCAATGTGGAAGAAGTGAAACAAAAAAACAGCAGAAACACTGAAAGGCATCAAAATCGATGAGTTCAAAAACTGTCTTGAGCAGTGGAAAGAACATCTCATTAGGTGCATTGCATCAAATGGAGAGTACTTTGAAGGTGAGTGAATTTTAAACGTATAAGAATAAATATACAATTTTTCATATTAAATTCTTGTTTTGTGAGTCCCCCCATGTATTTTCTGTGTATGCATTTGATTTACTCCCTGAACTCCATGGGTAACTCTGAATAAAGGCACCTTTGTAGCCAGGTGCTCCATGAGGTTTTTAGGACTTTGCTTCCTCCTGTATTTAGGCTCTGCTTCACTTTACATTGGCTTCATTTTACTGAAGGGTGAAAAAGATGGCCACTAGCAATCCAAACCTGCATTCTAGTTGATGAAAACCTCTAGATATTTTTCCTCAGTTAAATTCGAGGCTTTGATCTCATTGTCTCCAACTGAACCAAAGGTTCCTCCCTAAGGAAATCGAACATCCCCAGATACATCCTAACATGTCCCGAGTCCCACAGTATAGCAGCCAGACGGCCTCAGTCCTCTGAAATGACACCACGAGAGTGGCCATCTGGCTGTTACGTTGTTGGACTTTTGGTTCATTGCTTAGGAGAAGTTCATTTAGCTGGTAAAGTTTGACATCACGTTTCCTGTGAAATTCTTTCTATACAGAGTTTCAATTTATCTCCTAGTTTTTAACCTCAGTTCTTACCTTTGACTTCCTAAGCACTTGACATTTCTGAGTGGGCAAGCCTCCTGGGATTCTGCAGGGAAAGAGGTTTTCCCTCATCTGCGTGTCCTTCTGCAAGTACCAGGCTGTGTTTCTTTTGTCTCCTTCCTCCTCTTTACACCTACATGCACTCATGTTCCAGAGGATTCTTGGAATTTATTCACTACTGATGCTCCTCCCCTAACTGCATCCTCTTGATTGATATTTATAACATTTTAAATCCTGTAGCTTCATTTACTGGGATCTTGGGAGTGTAAGAAGATAATGGTGGTCATTCTTTGAATCAAAGGTGTCCTAAACACAAAATTTTTGGTGTTTCAAAACTTTGTCTTTGGACATCCACAGTCTACCCGAAAATGTGAAAGTTGAAAATGTGATCCTCATAATACATTTTAAGTATATTCATTCAGGGCTTCACAGCAAAAAATTGCAAATGAAAGTTATTATCTATTCATTTTATGTAAAATATATGAGAATCTATGGTTTATATGGAACATTGATATCATTTGATATCCTGTGTGAACACTCCCTAAATTCACAACATTCTGCAACCTGAGAGGTTTTGCTGCTCACTTTCTCATTACAACGTTCTCATCACGAAAGAAGCAATGGACTCACCGTGAGATGTCTTCTACTGGGGGAAGTTTTTACTATGCTCTTTAAGTTATAAGATTTGAACATCTCATTCAACATCTTTTAGCTTCAGTTTCCTAGAGTGGCTGAATTTTAAAAAGTCATTTTTAAAGTCCTTTATCACTAGAATTTCATATTTCTCTAATTCTGAAGAAGGTAGCACTCTACAGCCCAGACAAATGTCAAGAATTGTGCCAATGTCTGGAACACAGTATGTGCACAATACATTGTTCTGAATGAAAATAACTGGAATTTGAATTTACATTCACTCATTGAATCAATCAATGACCAAGTATTTACAGATAGCTTCCTGTGCCAGATGCAACTCTAGGTTGGGGATGAAGCAGTGACTAGACAGAGCATGAGGCTCGGTCCTCATGAAACATGCACTCTAGTGGTAAAAGACAGGTAATAGAGAAGTAAGAAAATCTGTATACAAAATGATGGTGACAGGCTCTATAAGGTCACTAAATAAGGTAAGCATATCTAGGCAGATGGTTGCACTGTTTGAGGTAGAATGCCTAGTAAAGGAATCTCATGTGAGGTGATAACTCATAAGAGCCTAGTGAAAGCAGAGCTGAGAGAGAATGTTCCAGGTAGAGGAAACAGTTAGTGCAAAGATGTTGAGGCAGAAACATTTAGAGAGCTGAGGAACTGAATGGAACCTTCTGGAGGCTATGGTGAAGGAGAGGTTGGAGAGGTAGATAGGAGACCAAATGTATGAATTTTTAGATTTTACTCTAGGTTTCAACGTGAGTCAGAAGAATTTTAAGGTGCACAATGGTATGAACTAATTATTCTAAAGTGAATTGTAACCTCCTCTCTGCTGTGGAATGGACTTGGCCACTCTATTTACATTACAGCTTACCCTCATATGGCATTTCCCACTGCCTTTATTTGCTTAATTTTTCTCCTTAGCACTTATCACCATCTGGCATACTATATATATTTACATTTTGTTTATTATCTGCCACTTCCACCAGAATGAAGTTCTGTAATGCCTGGATTTTTGTCATTTCCTGTATCACCAGCTGATAGAAAAGTCCCCAGCACATAGTATAACTTTAATAAATATTATTTCATTGTTGGAATACAAAAATGCCATCAACTTCTGAATATTGACTTTGTGTCCTGTTTTTTTGCCAAATTCACTTATTAGGTCATGTAATTTTTTTTGGCAGAGAGTATAGAGTTTTCTATGTACACTAACCAGTCATCTATAAATAATGATGGTTTCACTTCCTCTTTTCCAATTTGGATGCTTTGTATTTCTTTTTCTTGTCTGATCACTGTGGCTAGGACTTCCAGTACTACTTTGAATAGAAGTGGTGAAAACAGGCACCCTTGTCTTGTTCCTGATCTTAGTGGGAAAGCTTTTTGTTTTTGCCTGTTGATTATAATGTTGACTCTAGGTTTCTTGTATATGCCTTTTATTATGTTAAGGTATGCTTCCTCTAGTCCCACTTTGTTGAGTGTTTTTATCATAAATGGGTGCTCGATTTTATAAAATGCTTTTTCACCATCTATTGATATGATCATATGATTTTTGTTCTTCATTTTGTTTATGTGGTACATTATGTTTATTGATTTGCAGATATTATATCATCCTCGCATCCCTGGGATGAATCTCACTTGATCATGGTGTATAATGCTTTCAATGTATTTCTGAATCTGGGCTACCAGTATTTTGTTGAGGATTTTAGCATCAATGATCATTGAAGATATTGACCTGTAGTTTTCTTTCTTTGTTGTGTCTTTACTTTGTTTTGGAATTAGGATGATACTGTCCTTGTAAAAAGTGTTTGGGAGTCTTCCCTCTTCTTGAATTTTTTGAAATAGTTTGAGAACGATAGGAGTTTGTTTTTTCTTAATTGTTTAGTAAAATTCACCTGTGAAACCATACCGTCCAGGGCTTTTGTGCCAGGAGTATTTTGATTACTGCTTCAATTTCACTAGTTGTTATCAGTCTATCCAGGCTTTCTGCTTCTTCTTGATTCAATATTGGAAGATTGTATCTAGAAATTTGTTCATTTTGCTCAGGTTGTCCAATTTCTTGGTGTATAGTTCATAGTAATTTCTTACAATCCTTTGTATTTCTGTGATATCAGTTGTAACTTCACCTCTTTCATTTCTGATTTTATTTATGTGAGTCCTCTCTCTTTTTTCTTGATGAGTCTGGTTAAAGGTTTGCCAATTTTGTATATCTTTTCAAAGAACCAGCTCCTGGATTTATTGATCCTTTGAACTGTTCTTTTAGTCTACACGTCATTTATTTCTACCCTGACCTTGGTTATTTCCTTCCTTCTACTTGGTCTGGGCGTTGTGGTTGTTGTTGTTGTGGGGTTAGGTTGTTTATCTGAGATTTTTCTATCTTTTTTAGGTAAGCCTATATTGCTATGAGCTCCCCTCTAAGGACTGCCTTTGATGTGTCCCATAGCTTTAGGGTTGTTGTGTGTCCATTTTCATGTTTCTGTATAATTTTTTATTTGTTCCTTGATCTCATTGTTGACCTACTAATTATTTAATAACATGTTATTCAGTCTCCATGTATTTGAATGTTGTTGAGTTTTTTTCTTGAGGTTGGTTTCTAGTTTTAATCCATTTTTATCTGCACATGTGCTTGATATTATTTCAATTTTCTTGAATTTGTTGAGGCTTATTTTGTGTCCTATCGTGTCGTCATGTGGTCTATCTTTGAAAATTTTCCATGTGTGTTTAAAAAGAATGTATATTTTGCTTCTTGGAGGTGACAGTTGCTGTATATATGTCAATTAAGTCCATTTGATCTAGAGCATTGTTCAGTGCCACAGTATCCTTGATAATTCTTTGTTCAGAAGATCTATCCATTGTTGACAGTGGGGTGTTAAAATCCCCTAGGATGACTGTATTGTTGTCAATATCTTTCAGTTAATCAATGGATATTTTGGTGGGGAGGGATTGGTTTTACGTAGAGCAGTAGGATCAGATAGGAAGGCAAGTGGGCTCACTTGCAGCTTTCCTGCACTTCAGCAGTCACCTGGACTCCAAGCATCCCAGGAATCTGCTAGGGAAGCCCATTTGTGTAAGTAGGATCCAGGAAATGAAACCAATCTGAGGTTTCAATACCTAGGTCACTCAGAGGCCCCTTCCTGGTGACTTCAGGGCAGGTTGTGAACCAGCCACCAAGGGACCAGGGCCACCAAGGGACCAGGGGAGCAGAAGAGGTATAGAGCAGCCACTGCCAAGAACTCTTTAAATGATGGACAAGTGAAATTTTCAAATAAATGATCCTTACCCAAGAACACATTTACCAGCTGATATCCTCTTCAATATCCAAGGACCTCCAGGATATACTGGTACCCTTGCCCCTAGGTTGTCTATCCTGAGACCCAGGCTGGCTATTCCAACCCTGTTTTTCAGGTCCTAATCCTGTGGGACATTTTGTTCAACACCAGCCAGTGTATAATCAGTCAGATAAGGGTGCTGGGATATCATGGATCCCAGCACCAGTACTCCAGCAGATTGTCCTCCAAGGTTGGATTATTTAAATCAGATCAGATATGAATTCATTGTCAAATTGAGCTTCTGGAAGTCTTAACAACTTCTGAAAATAGTAAAAAATATGAAATTAACAACATCCTTGCACAGAGGATTCACTTTGTAGTGGAGAAGAGTGATTTTTTTGTACCTGAAATTGCTGTGGGGCTTCTAGGCCTTTTGCTGTGAGGGTTCTTGATAATATGGGCAAAGAAGTCATAACTCCGGAGTGACCACTAAGGTGTGTCAGTGTTTATTACCCCTGCTGCCTTCAGGAGATAGAAATCCATGCTCCTCCTGGTGTACCAATAGGTGATATTACTCAGAAGTGGTACCCATGCCTGCCAAAATTTACAGTTCAAATATAGAAGAGAGAGGATGCACTAAAAATTATTGGCCTATATCTTATGTCCAACTGTTGTGAAGATATTGATTTTGAGATTAAATATCTTGAAGAAAATGTGGTTGGCAAGATTTCCTAGCAGTGGCTGGTTTTGTAATTTGTAGATGCCAATAGCTTTGAGATCCAAATCCCGATGTGAAAGTGAAAGCTGTGATGTGTGTTGTGTGTTTCCCTGTTGACTTCATGGTTTTTGAAATGGGTGGAGGCAAAGACCAGAGATCAGCAGGACTGTGGTAATGGATTAATAAAAGTCTCCTCAAAAATATAAAAGAACCCATGTGGGATATGAATGGTGTTTTAGACAAAGGTGGTGAAAATGGAGATGGAGAGAAGAGAACTTCAAGCTTTATTTTGAAGGTATAATTGATGGTATTTGCTGCTGGGTTGAATTTGAGAAAAGTGGGAAGAATGAGGATTGAAGAATGGCTTCCTAAATTTTTATCTAGCAACTGCATAAGGTAATATTTTTTTCTGAAGTGAGAAGGTGTAGGGGAGAGGCATGCTTTGGAGAAGACGTTAGTGGGAATGACGATGGTCATTCAATAGTCAAGGTGAAATGTCAGCTACAAGATGGGCTGTATCTTGTACTCAGAGGAGAGGTCTTTGGGAGACATAAATTTGGTAGTTATCAGCATCAAGATAGTGTACAAAGCTAAAGATGTTGTTGTAATTACACAGAAGAAATGTCCACACTGAAAATTTAGAGGGCTCAGGACTAAGAAATGAGTCTTTGATGTGTAGGCGAGGCCATGGAAGGCGATGGAGCAGGACGCTTGGATGTCCGGAGACTGTGCAGCAATGGAAGGGCAGCAATGGGGGTGAGTCAAGAAAGATGTGAACAGCTTTGTGGACTGCAGCTGGGAGGCAGTAAGATGAGGGCATAGAAGTGTCCACTGGTTCCTGAAAAGAGCAAGTAAACTGTGGTGCTAGAAATAAAAGCTAGATTAGAGATGGTTGGAAGTGAACCATAACTAAGGAAGGAAACAACTTTCATGGTGGAGAAGAGCAAGAAATATAGTAATAGGTAAAGGGGATATATTAGTCCGGGAAAGAAGGGGACAGCCATGGATGTATAGTCTTCAGCTGATAGTGGATGATGTCAAAGCACTGTGTGGCATAAAATAGTTGTTTGGAAGAGATGATGTTTTTATGTGTCCCCAGTGATGAAGGCTATTTATTGCATTATGTTCTAAGATATCTGTAAGTGTAGTGATTCCGGTGTCAGAAGGGTGACTTGTTCCCACATACCAAATAAACTGAGGTAATCATCTCAGTCTCAGACACTGTGGTTTACTGTCATGATGGATCTTTGCCTAGAATCTTGGCTCTTCCTGTACTTGCCCCATGGCTCTCCAAGCCTGTATTTGTCACCTACTGAATGAAGACAATAACACTCACTACCTTGAAGCTGTTGTGGGCATGAAGTGCAATAATGTCTGTATGGATTGACTTATATTACTCACATCTGTACCAAAAGAATGGACATTTACTGACATGCTTCTGACATAACCCAATTGGTAATAGTGTAGCTATTATCTTATGCCCTAAAACAGTGCTAGATAATAAATGCCTTGAAGGAAGAAACATTTTACCCATCATTATAACCCCTGTTTCCATCAGTGTACTTACCTCAGAGCTAAGCATATGTCTGTTGAATTAAATTTAAAAAGAAAAGAAAAGGGAAAAAACAGATAAAGAAACTTCCAGCAAATTGTACAACAAGATGACATTAAGTATGACTACATTTATTCTGGTTTTGTAGTTCTGCCCTCGATACAATGGGATGTGGAATGGTTTCCCTACAGAGTCCCTTTGACACTCGAATTAAAAGAGCTGCTCAGGAACACCCAGATACCTTTCAGATCTGCCTGAAGTTACACCACTGTGTTTTCGTTTCTAGTATCCTTCACTGTTTCATTATCATTCAGACAGAATCATTTGTTGTAATTACAGCTATAATCGTGTTTTGCTATCAGCATTTCATTTCAGTTCAGAAAGTTTGTTTAAAAAGTCTTTCGGATTTGATGCCTGCATTTTTCAGTGGTTTATCACATGTTCTAAATGAGTCCATTGTGTTCATGAGGATTCCTTGATGCCCAGGCATCCAAATTCTCACGAAGCTCTGGGAAAGATAACCCCAAAATGTATTTTCCATCACCTCAACTTGTGGGGGTTAGGTATAAAAATGTCTTAAGATTTTGATCCAGGTGTATGTTCCTGTGTGCTCATCCACCTTGTTTTGTTGCTAACTCTCCTTTCTTGTACCTGCTGTGTTCTTGGCATGGTTTCTCCTGTTTAAAGTCTTGGGGTAGTTTAAAAACACAAAGTGGAAGTTTCAGCAGACATGCTTTCCTCAGTCCAGAGGGACAGGTCTGTACTTTTATTGTGTCCTGAACAAGGAGATAAATGTACCTGTACCAACTGGTTAGAATTTTTAAAAAAGATTTTATTATTTATTTATTTATTTATTTATTTATTTATTTATTTATTTCAGAGAGAGAGGAATAAAGGGAGAAAGAAGAGAGAAACACTGACTGACGTGTGAGAGAAACATCGATGGGTTGCCTCTTGCACGCCCCCAACTGGGAACCTGGCCTGCCACCCAGGCCTGTGCCCTGATAGGGAAGCAAACCAGCAAACTTTCGGTTCACCTGTGCTCAATCCACTGAGCCACACCAGCCTGGGCTCAACAGGTTAGACTTGAGATAAGATCAGTTTAGATTTAAGAAAAAGTATCTCTCCATGTGAATACAAACAATTGAAATTAATGAGATGAAATATTTAAGTTCAGAATTTATCTTCTGCCTATTGAAATGTTTCTGCAGCTAATAAAAATCAGATTTAAAATTCAATATTCTGCAAGACCCAGAAAAGGACATTTATTGCCTTTTAGAGAATATTGACATATCTATAAAACTTATTACAGAATTCAGTGAGGTTAAATTATGTATTAAAATATGAAAATATGAATCCTGGATCTTATCAAATCCTGGTGTCAGATCGCTGGGGTTCATAAGGTTAGAATGGGTTTTCAGAGACTGTTATATACATGGAACAGGGAATGACTCTCTCTTTGTCTAGCACATTTATGAGCTGTATAGTGATTGGCAATGCATGTGTTTTAATTTCACTCCTGAGGGTAGATGAACCCTAAGTAAAAAATCTGAGTTACCTGCCCAATATCCAAAAACCAACACAACCAACAAATTCCTCAAATTCCAGAAACATTTACTATAATGTTAATTTCAGACCGTGAAAAGATGAAAGCAATGTTAATAGTTAAAATAGGGAAAGAGGTGAAATGTAATATAGTCACTAAGAGAATGTGTAATGAGACATCTGTAACAAACTATGGGAGAAGCTTGTGTTGCAGTGATAGATTTGAAAAACAGTCACAAGTTTAACATATAGAAGATCTATGCAAAAAATAGATCAGAAGGAAGTTCACTAACATTTATCAGTGATTATGCCTGGTAATTTAACATTTTTGTCTTTATACCTTTATAACTTCATATGCTTGATTTTTATATGATAGGCACGAAATAGGGCTATGTACAATACAAACAGTTCAGTTTCATGGCGATGACCTATTCTCTAACCCTGGGCACTTGTGATAACCCCTTGATGTGGCGTCATGCAGTCTGGAAGTTGTTTCTTGTGCTCTTTAAACCCTTTGCTACATTTGCTTTAAAAGCAGCATGACCTGCAAGACCAGGGTTTGCAGCTTTCTTAGAGGAATGATTTTCAGATGTGATTTTTTTTTAATCAGGTGAATTTCGTAAAATGCTATTTTCTCTTTGTATCTAGAAATACATTTGTGCTAAAAGTTTAACCACAAGCCAAGTATAAAGTAAATTTGGTTTGGTGGTCACTAAGCTATTGATAAATGTCTGACATTATTAAGTTAAATTTGCTTTTTAGTTTCATTCTGAAAATGGTCTAACTTTTCTTGGAAAATTGAGCTTTATTTTTAGCTGAGATTGAGACCATGTGCTATGTGGCAAAATTGTTGTATAGCCCAACTACTTCCAAAAACGATTCGATACAGGATTACTGAATATATTTCGTTTCTTTTTTTTAACTGTTATAATCAGTAAATAAAGTCAGCTAGCTTATAGGATACAAGGTTGATGTATAAGAACCTATCATATTTCTTTTTTAAAAAGATTTTATTAATTTATTTTTAGAGAAGGGAAGGAAGGGAGAAGGAGTGGGAGAGAAACATCAATGTGTGGTTGCCTCTTGTACGCCCTGTACTGAGGAGCTGGCTCACAACCCAGGCACATGCCCTGACTGGGAATTGAACTGGCGACCCTCCGGTTTGCAGGCCAGTGCTCAATCCACTGAGCCACATCAGCCAGGTGGATTACTGGGTATATTTCTGAGCTGCCTTCTAGAAAGCCCTAATTTATTTACTCAATTAATGAATCTTTATTAATAATAATCACTATTTCATTCCTCATACTTTGGGACATTTATTCATTCATGTATTCAACAAACCTGTAATGAGCACCTATTATGTGACAGATGCTATGTCAGGCCTTAGAGCCAATATTCCAATGTATCTGGGTATGTTAAGATTTTAATGCATCAGGTGAGAAATATAAGTGAAATATATATTTTGATCATATATATGCAAATATACTTTGCTATATGAAGGCAGGAATTTTTGTCTGTTTTGTTTTTCCTAGCTTCTAGAACAGTTTCTTCTAAACAGCAAATGTTCGGTAAATATATGTTAAACAGGTGAATAACTGCATAGACTGACATGGAGCGTATGCATGACAAGAAGAAGACATTTTGTCAGAAGGCCTGGAAATGGGAGATGGGCAAAATGAATTTGAAGGACAGTCACCACTGACTTGTGTCTAATTCCCAAGGAGAACGGAGAGTAGGCCCACTCTGTCTTTGCTGCCATAGCTTATGGTTCTCTCACTGCTTCCTGTCAATGTGCCGTTCCCTCCTGTCTCCCAGTCTTTGAATGTTGCAGAGGGGCCTCTCTCTTAGTGTG